>UCOM01003447.1:0-17862 GCA_900474385.1 Ormyrus pomaceus | reverse complement strand
CCCCCCCCCCCCCCCGCGGACCTACATTTCTCCGGGGATGATTCATTCGATATAAAGATAGCCGAGACGAAGGGAAGGAACGCTCGTCATTTCGGGACGTCAACCGCGAGTGTAACTGCGCGAGGCGTATATCGTTTCGGTCATCGAGCCTCGGTAATATTTAATGTCGGCGCTCGGCGGCGCAGGCCTAGAGTTAAAAGCCATCGGTCGATGTAGCCTCGCACGAGGAAGGCGCACTAACATAAGAGACACGTTTCGCACCGACGTCGCTCACCGCGTGCCAGCGAATTCCTTGCGAAATTGTACTCTCTCTCTCTCTCTCTCTCTGCATGTCGCTGCTGGCTGGCCTTAGTCATTTCCTTCCTCGCTCTTTCATTATCGGACTGAGAAGTTTTTTGCTGACAGCCCGGACGCCCTGAGTTCTGCCAAGTAGTTTGCGCGCTCGGATGAGTGGGAATTTGTCGCTCTGAATTGCTATGATTTAATTTTTCGCGGAATGAGAGGGAATTTAATTAAATTCATTTGCAATTACTTGGCTAGAGCGCGTACGGCCGATTCTCTATTCGCTTTGCTTAGCGTTTGTTTATTCGAATGAAAATAAACAGCGGTCGGGGATTTGGATTGAAAGGAATTAAAACAATAATTTAAACAAAACAGAGATATTATTTATTATTTTATTATTATTTTTAATTAATTCTCTAAGTGATGTTTAAAATTGTAAAGAAATATTTTATTAATAATTAAAAAAAAAACATTTTTTAAATAACAAATAAAGGCACGAAAGAAATTTACCGCGAAAAAAGCTCGAAGGAAATAGATTTGTATCAGATGCCTGTCTCGAAAGGAAAAGCTAACTTTAATCCACGATCTAATATTTGTATTGACGAAAGCAAATTCCTGAAAATTGAAGCTGCATCGCCGGAATAACAAAGGCCGGGCGCTTATTCGCCACATTTCCTCTCTTAGAGCGCGGAAGGCGGGGGGAATAAAAAAGCCCGGCGGCAGCGGAGAATAATTGAAGCTACGCGAGGGAAAAGAAGAGAGCAGCGGCAGCAGCTTCTTGTTTTCCCTCGGCATAGCCGATCGTTCATCGCTCTGGCTCCTTTCTCGCGCTCTTCCGCGCCTCGCGCGATCGGGGGGAGAGAAAAATCCCGTTCTATACGCCGTCGCCCGGCCAATCGAAACTTTGCTCCCTCGCTCTCTGCGACGTCTCTCTCTCGCGTTATTGATACAAGAGTTTATCGACGCCTCGCGCCGCGAGGGCGCGAGAAATCCAATTTTTGTCGCGCTCGCGGCAAAATAAGCTCCCGTCCCCGTCGTCGTCGCGGTGCGCGTTATAGCGGCGGCAGACGGACCCCCCCCCCCCCCTCTCGTTCCTGGCTTTTCTTCATTCGCTTACTCCGCTCAAGCTCCATGAGCTTTTCAGCGGTTGCCGCTCCCGTTTTCAGAACTGACGGCCCGATGGGGTTCGTTATTTCGCGGAGTATTAAAAAATTTACTCGCTTGTTTTAGCGGCGAAGTGTCGTCGGCGCGGCCTCCGGGGGCTCCGCGGCTTTTGCATGCCGGCCGTGCATTTGCGTGTCCTGAATAAGAGACTAGGAAGGCTTGTAAACATGTTCGGCCGAAGATGTGACTCGAGATTAGCGAACTCACGTTTCGAGTGGATTCGCAGCTGGATAAGCCGAGGTGGTAAAATAAACACGTGACGTTATAAAACACTCACATTTTTCAAGGATCAATAATGAACGCCAACCATTTGCCGAACCTTTCGTTCTAAGGTAAACTGTGGAATAATAGATGCACGATTAACCCATATCTCCTCAAGCCGATTTGTTTTCGACTCAGAAAAGCTGCGAAATATCATGAAAATTAAAAGCGAAAAATGCTATCTTACAGTCTTTGGGAAATATGGGTTGAAAGGTGGAAAACTACCTTTAAAATCAAGAGCGAACGTGGAAAGAAAAAAACTACCTGCTATTAATTTGTTAAAGTTAATTAACTTTGAATAATTACGATAAGTATGACTTCGCATTACTAGATTTGCTTTTCGGTCGTAAATTAATTATAATAAAAGTTCGTTTTCAGCACAAATTTACAGTGCAATTAAGTCTTTCACGAGCGGCTTTCTGTCTGGTTGCTGTCAGAATCATGTCGGGGATTTTTATTTAACTGCGCATAATGTTTGCGGTGCAACACGTTGTTTATTACCAATAATTCAATACTTATTATAGGTGATAAAAGGACGTTTTATTACGCGCGCAATAACTATTGATATGTCGTGCATTTCAACTTTATTGTGTACAAGGCAATTTTTTACAACAAAAAGCTCTGCAATTTTTGTGAAAAAATTCTCTTGCCTTTCGCAAATTTCAGAATTATTTTCAGAAAGATCATTTCTTCTTTAATTAGATTTTAAGAACAGTGAATCGATTCGACAAATAAACTATAGCATCGCATTAACTCAATATAATTGGATTTAAAATTCAGAAATAAATTGGATTTTGTGTATTTCATTATTAAACATATGTATTATTATTATAACATGAATTTTAGAACCTGAGTTTAATTCTGTATTGTTTATTTATTAGTATGATGAAGTTAATAATTCTCTTCCAAAATGTTTTAAATTTATTGCGAATCTTTGTTTGGTTATAATAATTTTTGAACGAATATCGATTTTTATTAAATCTTGAATAAAAAAAGCATACAACTTTTAAAAAACTGGACATAGCTTTTAGATTAGAAAACATATTCCAAAGTTACCACCAAATCCATGGCTTAAACGCGTTAAACTCTCCTCGTTACCAAAGAAACTTATTAATCGAAATTGACGCGATGTTTAATTCCGAGTTTAAGAAAAGGATTTTAATTGATTGTCCGTGCCAATCACAATAACTCACTGAGAAGTATGAAATTTCCCTGAGCGTTGTCGACAAGCCATCAGCTGCTTTTAGCTGACCTACAAAATGCCGGCGAAGAAACGACGTTTAATTAGATTAACAAAAGATTTCCAGGAAAACAAGCCTTTATCATTCCTAATGAAAATTTCCGACCAGACCTTTTTCAATCTCCCGCTCCGAGTCTTTGAATAACAGACAAAGACAAAAGTCCGGGAAAACCCGTCGATCCAGAGAGCGACAGCAGCACCGGCAGCGGCAGCAGGGCGTCAGGGCGAAAGAGTCGGCGCTGATCGCATTAACGAGGTCTTTGCCGGGGCGCTCGCGCTTGCCCAAAAATGAATTTGCAAACGGGGAGAGAGAAGGCACTGCGCAGCCGGTATAAACTAAGTTTATTTGGCCCCTGCCAATTTGTACTCGGCGTATACTCCCCTGCCATTCTCGTGCGCGCCTCGGTCCAATCCGTTATTTGATTGAACGTGTTGACTTAACGGAGGGAATCCCATTCTGCGGCAAAGCCTCTTCGTCGCCTCCTCTATGGGAGGCTCCTTCCCCCCCTCCCTGTTTGTCCCGGCAAATAGTTCGCTTATGGACTTTGCCTCGCTAACTCTCTTATAACTCGAGACCTTGTAGTCTGGCCTTTTTGCACCGTGCAGCCACGGCCGCTAATCTAATAATGGAATCGAGCGAGAGCTCGAGTGTTTTTCTTAACGGCGATGCACTCGAAAATAATGGAGTTTACTTTTCAGGAAAATTTAGAAAAATAGAAATGCTATGATTTGGAAAAGCTCCCGGTCCGTGTGGCCGGAATTGCGATTTTATTTATTTATTTTAAAAAAAAATTGGAGGGGCCAACTGTATATACTTCTTTTAAATAATGGAAGGTAAATACAAGCTGGTCAGTCGTTGCCGGAGGTGGAGTAATGTTAAAATCTAATAATAAAAGTGCGCGGCGGATAGAGGTTAGATATATACGAGAGAGAAAAGGTTCCAGGACCTTTTCAGTCTATTAATACCGGAGTAAAATCTAAAATTAGAAGTACAAACAGGACTTTAGCACGGAGAAGGTTTAAAAATGACATCTTCTAAGTTTCTTTTAGAAATATCTCGGTCATATCCATTAAGTTCAGCGCAATATCAAACCGCTGCAGATAAGCAAAAGTTAAAAAGCTTACTTAAAGAATCTCCTCGGCGATGCTTTGAAAATTCACGAATATCCGCAGGTATTCAAGGAACTCGAAGAATTCTTTAAGTAATCTTGATGTTTCCAGAGGTCGCAACTTCTACGTTGCTCGCTGCCCTTTCAAAGTTTCATCAACTTTTAAATTAGCCGGCCTTTTATACGAATTTATATAGCCTTTTAGCGGCGAGAGACAATTTTCAATTAATCAGCATTGTCGATGGGGAGAGAATTAAAGCCGCCATCGGGAGCTCAACTTTTTACTGGCGCCCGATCGAGCGGCCGCGGAGAGGAGGCTTTCGAGTCCGGCAGCTTGCATTTTCGAGGAGGCGTCGGCGTCGGCGGCGTCGTCGAAAAAGGGCGAATCAGCATAATGGCTATGTAAAGGCGAGCGCTCGGCGGCGGTTCATGCTTGAGAGCTTGCGCGCATGATATAGCGCGCATGAATACTTGATCCGGAGCGCGGCGTGGCCGCCACCGCCGCCGCCGCCGCCGCGGGTTTGCCGAACTCTCTCGCTCGAAATAATACAGAGGGCCTCGGCGAAAATGGCCCGAGCCCATTTTTACACCCCATAAGAGAGTCAGTGGGCCATTGTTCCTGGCTCTTTGTTCTACAAAGCAAGCTGGCCTGCGGAGCCTCTCTCCCTCTCTCTCTCTCTCGCACCCACGGGCGCAAGCAGGGCTGATTTAACGAGAAATTGTGGAGCGATAATACGTCACCGCACTGAAATACCGCAATGGCGCGAGCGAACGCGATAGCTCGAATAATATTGCCGAGCGAGAGAGGGAGAGAGGGCAGCCCGCCCGCATCGCCGCAACAACGTGCAAGAGCGCAAGCGACAATCGAACCCGAGCAACCAATGTCTGCCCCGACCATTGTGCCCGGGCATTATCTCCAAATCGTCTGTTAAATAAAGAAGAGCGGCCCCCCGCGCTTTGTTCGACCCCCCGAGGCCGAGAAAATCAGCGGATTGTTCGACCGTTTCGCCTTCCCGGCACGGCTAATCGCGTTTCTCGAGGAAACAGGCCTTTTTTTTTCTTCCCCTTTCGAGCTGTTAGAGCTTCGGAAGCCGCGGAGGTGGAAGGAATAATTTTTTATTGCTTCTCGGCAAGCTCGGCGGGGGAAATTGTTTTTAATTTACACGGCAAAGATCGAGTTTCTAACTGGAATTCCGATATGGGACAAAAATTTATTTATCTTTTTTATTTCCCTGGAGAATTTTCGCCGCTGCCCGTCGCCATTATTCTGTTGTTCTATGGTAAAATATTGGCGCGGAAAACTTTTATTGAGCGTTAAACGTTATTGAATACTGATTATCTGATTACTCATGATTTTAATTCACATTCATTTTGTGTGTCTGCTCACTCGTTTTTTCGCGCAGAATGACTGTTAACATTTTTACAAATAATACGTTATTTCAAGGAAGAATTGCAGAATTAAAATTGAATTCTTTACTGAAATTGCTTTTCTCTTGAAACGGAAACTGATGATTGGATCAAATATTGAATTCAGGTGGAATTAGACGTAGCTTCGCAATTTAAATAGCAGATAGAGGATCGTGCGGGTTTGAATCACGGATTTTATTCTAATTTTATAAAAACTAGGTTACTCTGATTTTATTTTTGTCCTAAAGTTATTATACTTGATTGAACTTAAATTTTTATACCTACAATATCGTTAATTTTAATCCAGCACTATAATTGCATGCACGCTTATAGCATTGAACTCATTTCCCAAAATATTAACATATCGTAATACTTAAAATAGCTGCAATTGAAAAAGCCACAATAAAACGATTGATTGTTTCAGTGCCGGTGGTCCACGTGGTAGCGCTGGTGGGCGAGCCGACGTTCCTGCCCTGCGACATATCGCCGAGCGTCGAGGACGACGCCGTTGAGCTGATCCTCTGGTTCCGCGAGGACCGCGATGGCTCCTCCACGTCCATATACAGGTACGCGCTGCGAAAACCGCAACCAGGCCAGGCGCGCCGCCGCAGTCTAATCCAAAGTCGAAATGTGCCGCTTTTCGGGGGAGATGACGCGTGAAACGCGCCGCAGCGGGAAACAACTCGCTCTCGCTCTCTCTCTCTCTCTCTCTCTCCTCTCCTCTCGCGTCGCGTCGCGGCGGGCCGATCGAATCAAGCCCGGCGGCGGAGAGAGAGGAGGGCGTTCAATTTTAGCCGCTAAACGCGGAGAGGGCCGCCAGCGAAGCGAGTCCGCCAAGTGACGCTGAACGCCTCGTTTGTTCTTTGGCTGCCGATGAAAAAAGGACCGGCCCGGACAAATGGCCGCGGCGAGGAAAATGGACGGGCCGAAATGCGCTTTTGTCCCTGGGAATCGAGCGAATCGCCCTCCCCTCCCCTCCGACTCCGGAGAATAAGAGTCGGTTGTTGCTTACACCTCCTTTTTTCGGCCCCGAACACCTCGCGATACAAACGGTTCCCTCGTTACTCTTGTTTCCTTTCGCAAAGCTTCGCCTCGCTGCAGTATTAGATTTCTAATGGACATTTTCAGGCTCGGGCTCGATAATATCAAGTTGAAATAAATAACAAGTTTGCCCGGGATCGGAGGAAGGAAAAACAGAGAGAAGAACGGCGGGGCTAAAAAGAGTTGTGTACATCGCGAGCAGAAAAATCGAGTCAGGGGGATAGATATAGGCGAAAAGAGCAAGGAGCAAAAGGCGGAGACGACGACGACGACGACGACGACGACGGTACTCTGGGAAATCTCGTCCTAGTCGTTGTCGTCACGGCCTCTTTTCTTTCCTTGTTCTTTCCTTTCTTTCTTTCCTCCACTCTGCCCTCCTCCCACCCCCGAGCCAAAGTCTCTGCCGTCTTTTGTTCCGCCGCAGTTTTATCTCGAACGCAAGAATTTCTTGCTCGGGCGCCGCGGCTGACTCTCTCTCTCTCTCGGAGGCGATTTTCAGTATTTACCGCACTTGTGTCGTAAATCGCACCTTCAAGCTCGCATCTGTTATCCGGCCTCGCGCGCCCCTTGTTAAATTTGCAGGCCCGAGAGCGAGGCTTTTTTTTTTTACCCCGCCGAACGTGCCAATCGACAAAAGGAGCTCGAGTTTTTTTCAGCCGCCGACGAGTGGCTAATTTTAAAGAGACCGGGCTTTCGGATAAGATCTTCTGTTGTACCAGCTAAATAGATGCCGGGCAAAGATACTTGCTGAACGGCCTGTAAGTGGCCCATTAAAAATGCAGCACAAGAGGGGAGGAGGAGGAATTATCGCGCTGAAACGCCGCACTTTTCTTTTGCAAATACGGGTCAACAGGCTTTCCTTCCAGAATATTAGCTGAGAAACGATGCATTTTTTAAATTAGAATATTTAAAATTCAATTTTTTTTTTTTTTTTTTTTAGAATTAAATTTTAATTTTCATTTTCTAAAAAAGTTTTTCATTGGGCAATGGAAGTTTCGGTATTAAAATGAGGCGTTTTTCAGACAAGGTTAGGCTTTTCTTGTTGGCGAAACTTTCTCTGAGAAAAGTCCGGCAACTTTGTTTAACAACTTTATTCGGCGCCAGAGAATTTTTTCCGCCGCGAAACGGAAAATTTCGTCCCGAATCATGGCAAGAAAACGTAAGTAGACTCATAATTAAAACGAAGCATTTCTCAAAAGAAAGTACGTATAACAGCGCGGCCTCGAAATGCAAAGAAAGGGAGCAGCAGCGGTGTAGCAAGGAAAACATTATCTAATCAAAAGAATAAAACGAGAAACAGCAAGTTTGCATCGAACGCTGGCAGAAAAAGAAGGCTGTGCACATCGGGGCTCTCTCTCTCTCTCTCTCTCTCTCTCTCTCTCTCTCTCTCTCTCTCGCAAAAGAAAGGGAAAAAAGCTCGAGCTTGCAGTATAAGAATTCAACTCCCATTGCAGAAGGCACGATGCATAAAGCACATTCCAGGGACTACTGCAGGCTTCAATATCTCAAATATACGAGACTCTTCCATTTCCTTGCCGCAGAAAAGCTCGGAGAGGAGCGAGAGGGAAAAAGTGAGAGAGAGAGAGAGAGAGAGAGAGAAAGAGAGAAAGAGTATATACGAGGCGAGGCAAAGAAAGTAGAAAGGGGGCGGGCGCGGAAAGGCAACTGTGATGAAGTACGCGCGTATAAAAGTATTTACCGAGCGGAACTCTCCGCGCGGGGGCATAAATAAATATCGTCGCTCTCGCGGCGGCCGGCGGCAATGAGCGATGTCCGCGCGATCGACTCGGAGAAAAGCTCGGCTCTCGGCCCGAGGCGGCCAAGTTAGCCAAGGGCCCGGGGGAGCATTGTTTCGCGGCATTTTTCGCGTCATTTCGCCACACTTATCAAACCCCTCTCGGCCGCCGCCGCAGCCGCCGCGGCGTGGCAGGAAACCGGAAGCGAGACCGAGAGCTGCTGCTGCTTCCGCGACACACAGAGAGCCGGGAGAGGAAAGTGTGGCATGAATAAAAGCTCCGGGAGAGAGAGAGAGGAGGCTAGTATTTCTCGTTTAGCCCCGGAGCGACGTACCTTCTTTCTGGCCTCGCAGCTCGTTCGCCGCTGCTTATCCGGGTCAGCACCTGGGAATGCAAAGAATCGTTGAGTTTTTCCACATTTAATCCGCAGCGCCTTTCTCCGCCTTTCGCTTTTCGTTTTCATTATTTTTTTTTTTTTTTTTTTCTTTTTTTTTATCCTCCTTCCTTTTTCGTCGTTGCCGCGGCCCCCCTTTGCCGCTTCACTTTCGATTCCGTGCACTCGGGCTCATTTTCATTAAGCCGCCGCGCGGCTCCAGCGAATGTCCGATAAAAGCCGGGGCGACTCTTTATTAAGACTCTCTTTCGGTCTGCTTTACGTGATAGACGTCGATGTCAAAGAGGACTGTGTTATCGAAAGGTCGATGAAGCCGCTTGTTTACAGAAAAACATCGCTTAAGCGCTGCAGTCATTAGTGCGTCCGCTTTTCGTTATGCAACGGGAAACGGGCAGCCCGGCGGCAGCGGGAAATGATTGATTTGCGTTTATTAGCCGCGTTCGCGTCGGGATCGGACAATTAAATTTTGGATCGGTGACGGCTATATGATTCCTGGACAATCGCGGCCTACCTCCCGGATATGCGCGAGCGATAAGACGGATAGATCGGGATAATTTTAAATCGTACGCGGAGCTTCGGCGCGGTCGACGAAAGAGGCGAGAATCCGATTTTTTTTTTTTTTTTTTTTGGGGGGGTAAATTGTCAGGCGCGGTAGTAATTCTCTGACGGAGACCTGACGAGTCGCGGCCGTTCTGATATTAATTAGATGGTAATGTAAATTGACAGGGGATGCTAAAATTAAACCGCGAATAAATTCAATCCGCCAAAAACTTGTTTAATCATGTAAATAAAATGAATAATAAATATAAAGGCACGTGCTTGTGAAAATCTGAAAAATCAGTGGAGCTTAATGACTAATTAATGTAATAAATTTTCAAGGAAAATCGTATGTTACGATTAATTAAAAGGATTATAATGTCAGCGTAATTTGAGACACTCCGTGAAAAAACTAAAACTCTTCGTTAAAACAGAAAATTTTTTCAAACAGTTTTTTATTATTAAACTTAATTTTTTTCAGTAAATTATTTTAATTAGTTTTAAACGGATTAGAGTTCGTTTAGCTACAATTCGTAACTAAATAACATCCGAAATTCGAGCATTCCCTTCCAACCAAAAAAAAGGGCAATAAAATTGCATTTGCCCATTTTAAAAGAAAGCACTTTTTTTAACATTCTAGTAACGCCGATTTCGCTATTGATTCAACGCGAACGGACTTTTTATTCGGCTTTTGTCCGAATTCACCTCCTCGCAGCAGCAATCGTTTGTCACGACGCGAAACAGCGGGAGGAGAATTAATTTATTCTAACATTTTCCTCCGCGATATCTAATCATCCTTTTCAATTCGGGAATCGTTTGAACTCATTTCCATTTCAGTTGAAATATTTTCTATCGCGGCCGCTCTCGCAGCTCTCGGCGCGGCGTTGCGCGTTTTTTCAGTTTTTTTTTTGTTTGCCTCGCCTCGCATTTCCTCGTATCTGCACCCTTCTGCAATCGGTATCGTCAATTGAATTTGCACAGGAGCCCGAGATACGACGTAATCAAAGGCCAGCCCCCCGCTTCTCCCTAAAAAAAAAAAAGCGCGGAATTGTGAGGATCTTTCGCTCTCTCCCTCTATCCCGTATATTGCGAGCTTTTTCGAAATGCCTGAATTTTTTCATATGAGAGATATCTTGCGGGGTAAAATAAACGAGTAACATGACTACCTTTTTTTTTTGATAACAAAAAAAAGGTATCACTTCCAAAGTTTCTTTCTCGTTTTATCTCGGGCTTCTTTTTGCCCGTATTTTTTTTTATTATTCATTAGAGGAACGGGATTTATTTACGTGAGCTTGTTTTTAATTAGTATCAGAAAGCAGACAATTAATAAAGTGCATTTCATTCAAGTATTCTAATTTATGTGAGCTAATTGTAATTTTGTTTCTCGTATACGAGAAACAAAATTACAAGAAATAAATTAGAAATAAAAGTACGTATATTATAAATTTGCCTATCGGTAAAGTCAAATATTTATTTTACACTTCGTACTTCTCGCGTATACTCCAGCAGCGCTGTTCAATTATTTTTTTTTAAAACAAAGAGGTGCAAGCAAGCAAAGTTCGTTAATTCGCACGCTGGAATTGCGAATCTGCCGCAACGAGCAACAAAGCTCCCGAAAAAAGAGCGCGCCCCGCGTCAAAATCTAATAATTCTGAATTCCCTTAAATGTACGAAAAAAAAAACCTCCGCGAGAGCGAGTCGTAATCCGGCCTGCTAAAAGGAAACGAGTAAATGAGCCCCCGCGCCCTCGGAATGAGAGGCGAAAAAAGCGCGGGTTTGCGCGCGACGGCGTGATTTGGCTGGAGCTTGCGTAATTGAATGCTCGCGGTATTAAGAGCCCGCGGGAGTCGGGGCCGGGGGTGGCGGAGGAAGGGTTAAAGTGTCATTGGCGCGCCAGGACACGCGCCGGCCTGTTTTCCCACGTCGGGCGGGCATTAGCCTACTGTAATATGCGCGCGCTGCAGCCCCCCCCCCCCCCCGTCCCAAGTGCCTTCTCGCGCGGCGCGAAAAAATAGAGAGACCTCTCTCTCTCTCGCAGAGGGGCCCGCTGCGACGGCGGCTCTTTATCTCCGCGGCCCTCAATGCGCTACCTCGGAAACTCAATATGCGCCGGGAGATGGGCTTTCTTTGTTCCGCTCGTTTATTAAGGCGTTATTAATTACTCCTGCCGTGCGAGCGCGCCTCCCTGCCTCCGAGCGCGTTTAATAAATCTTTTGAATGTCGTGCCTGCCAGTCCCTCTTTCTTTCTTTTTTTTTTTCACCCGGCGTTTCGTGGTATTTGCCGAGACTGCTTTCAGGTTTTAGTGAATTAGGTTGAATAGAATTTATTGGCAGCCTGGATGCGCGAGTAAATTGAAAAAAATTAGAGCATCGACGGGTAAAAATCCGGTTTTTTTTAAGATTAGCATTGTGCAATAGGTTAAACTGATTAAGCAACGTTAATACAAGTTCAATTAAAATAATAGGATAACTGGTTCTATTCCCGATGTGTGCGAACGAAACGTTCCATTACGAGCATCAAGGGATCAAGGGGATGTAATCCTATTTTTCCAATATAAACTTTTAGTGCGCTATTCAGCATATAATGCAATGGATTTTAGTGCAGCGCAGTTGCATTCCTACTTCACAATGGCGTGTTACTAAAATTTACGCCCCACATTCTTGAATAACGTAAAATAACGGGGCGGCGGCGCGGCGCGTAGTAACAATTCTATATAAAGCGCGATGACACATTTTGCATGCAAGTTCTGACGTCAGGAGCAAACATTGTGCAACGTTTGATCCCGTCGTAACTAACCAACAGTGCATCGCAAATATAGCGTTTTTCAAAGCTCGCGCCAGAGCCGCGAAATGCACTCGAAATAAGTGTGCAACCGAGAGAACGGCTGACAGCCTCCGAAGTCGAGATTTCCCGATACTCTCGCCTCGCTTTCCAAAATCGTTTATGCAAAACGTCACGCTGAATTTCGGGAAGCCTCGAGAAAGCATCCACGAGGCTCGAATGCTAGTTTTGAAATATGCTACTCTGGCGCGGGGGACACTTTAATTTTTCTAAATAGGAAGCTCCTCTCGGCCGCGCTGACCGGTCGACGAATCGATTTCCCCGAGCTGCGCCGTTCAATATTTGTCAAACGACGTGGGATTGTTGTTAAAAAAAAAGCTTTTTTCGGCTACTCGTCCGAGGACGCGCTGTTCAAGCGGGCGCGACGCTTTTTATAAATATTAAACGTCGAGCCACTCGAAAATTTACATTTCCGGATTAAATTTTCAAGTGCCTTTTTTACAACGAAATTGCCGGCAATGCACTCTTTGGTATTAAAAATGGATGCTCGCCCGACGGGCAGAGTGGGAGGGGGAGAGCGTAGATCCATAAAGCGATCCCTGGGAGAGGGGCATCTGGCGTCTTCGGAGGGGGAGGGGGGGGGGGAAGTTCATCAACTAATTGCGTCATCCGTTTGCCTTTGCAGCGTGGACGCCCGCGAGCGGGAGATCAACTTCGCGGAGCGCTGGTCCGACGAGAAGGTCTTCTCCAGTCGGGCCAAGTTCATCCAAGAGAAGGAGCCGGCCGAGCTCGGCGTCGATCACATACGAGAGGACGAGGCTGGCATCTACAGGTGTCGCGTCGAGTTCCGCGTCGGACAGACCCGCAACTCCAAAGTCAACCTGACCGTAATTGGTGAGTAGACTTTAATTCCTTTATCCGGGCGTTATTTACTGCGACGAGCCGAGGCTCAAAATTGAGGCGTCGCCTTTTACTCGGGGGGAGAAGCGGAGCTTCCAGCTTGCTGGGAGTTTGCGTCAAACACCGATAATTCTAGTGAATTTATGGTCGTTAATATAAACTTTTAATTTAGCTTTCTTTTCAAAAGGGGTGAAGACGGATTTACTGTAATTACAAATCAATTTCTGCAATTACTTGCTTAGGAAGCTCAAAATACCTTGAATCGAAATTACTGGAGCAATAGAACTTTGATTTATTTATTGTAATTGTCTGTAAAATTTTGATTAAGGTTTATATGCTACTGAATTATTAAGCTTGATTAAACTTCGTTCGGTATAGTATATTCCTTTAATGTAGTAAGTTAAAACTGATCAAATATAAATATTTAGTTCATAATTTCCTAACATTAATTAATTTACAAAATTATTATCTGATCAAAGAGGTATTAAACTCGGTATTATACCACAAATTCCCTATATCCACACTGAAAAAAAAACAAATTCAAGTAAATATTTGCTTTGAATTTTTTTTTTTTTTTTTTTACTAACAGCTTCATTTTCGGAAGGTAACTCGTACAATCATTCAAATTGAACGTTGGCAAACGCCATCTAGATTAAACCCGGACTTTAATTTTTACACAGTCAATTTCGTGAAAAATAGTAGCGTGCAAACAGTAGTCAATAGGCAATTGTCGAACACACACCTGGAATATCGAGCGCGGAGGCTTACAGGCCTTGCCTGTGTATTCTCGCGAGAAAATCGCCAATACATTTATATCGTTCTTTTCCTCTCCCTTTTTGTAATCGAATCTCTTATGTACACACACCGGCAGTCCCGGCCAACTTACCCAATCTCCTTTCGTATTCTGCCTTTCGGGTATACAGAGGTAAATAGTACGATACGAGAAAAGCGGCCGAATTTACGAGGCGCCTCTCAATTAGGCCCTTTGTCGGCTCATTTATTTTTCCGACGCAGCTTTTCCAGCCTCGACTCGTTACTATAAGCGGGAATTCGCAGCGCAATACTGCGCGTACATATACAAAGCGCGCTAAAAGCACGTAAAATTCCGCTATACTCGATCGGCTGAGCGACCGAAATTTCCGATATTTTCGTTTCAAATTTTTGGAAAATCACTATATCGTTCTAGGAGTGCCGGCTTTGTGGGACGCATTATTATCGTCGCGATCCCCGCGGGAATTTATTTACGGGCTGCGCATTAAAATTTCAAATATTAATAACATCGAGGAGTTCGCTACGTTAACGCCGACATGCTTTCAGGAAAGTTTTACAAATTCATGGATCCCCCAACGAAGATTATTTTTTTTAAATTTCATAACGAACAGCTTTGAAAATCCTCGAGTGATTTGAAAGCGGCCCCCTTATCAGCGCCCGGCGGTATATCAGGCAAAGTTAAACCGCGCGCCGCTCTCGACCAAATTTTATTTGACCCACTCTCATTAGCATATGAACCCGGTCCCGGATTGAAAAAACACATTAAGCACTCGAATACTCGCTCCCGATGAAGTTTCTCGCTCAAAGCAGAGGCCGATTGATAAGAAGCCCGGGGCAAAAAATAGTTAGGAAACAAAAGAAAAACGGAGCGCGCGCAGCTCCAACGGGGAGGAGAAAAGGGCAACTAGGTTGAAAAGTTGTCGCGTTCTTGTCCGCGTCTCGGACTAAACTTGCCTTAACAAAGCGAAGAAGCTCGAGGGAGAGAGAGCAGCGTTACAAGTTGACAAGAGAGCTCGCCGGCATAACTGAAAAACACGGGCGAGAACTCGCGAGAGGGAATTTTCTTCGCTCCCGTACATAATTAGCGCGCGGGCTTATTCGACTGCACGTCTTCTATATATCTGTATACGTATCCAGAGGGAGGAAAACGCCGAGACGTCGCCAATTAACGATCCCCCCGCCGACAAATCTCCCTCCGCTCCATTACGGGTCTTCAGCTCGTAAAGTTGCATTAAACAGGCAGCGACGCGCCGCCGTTCTCCCCGCGGCGCAAACTTCGATCGGCGCCGCCGCCACCGCCGCCGCCGCCGCCGCCTCTCCGGGCTTTATGAATTTTTTTCATGCGCTAAGCGAGCGTTTCATTACTCGCCGCTGAAAAACGAGGAGCAAGTTTACGCGGCCGCCACGAACCCACCGGCAAAACGTGCGGCTCTTTCTTTCCCGGGGGTTTGTGTGCACAGGCCGGAAATCGCGTCGTATCCGTCCTCGAGAGACCGGGAGCACGCGCCGCCTCCGTTTATTTCCGGTCAAATAATCGAGCTCCCTTTCTCTCCTTCTCTCTCTCTCTCTCTCCCTCTTTCTCGCTTCGTTCGTCACGTTGACACTTCGCCTATCCGCCATCCCCCTCGGCGCGGATAACAGAACGAAAAAAAAAAGTGTATCAAGCTCTCTTGCATTTCGGGGTCCCTCATTCCTTTTGCCCGGCACGTCGGATGCTTAAGTACACTATGTTCGTGCGCGCCGCTCGCCGTATTATATAGCGATCGATCGTCCCGCTGCGCTTTCCCCAGCTCGCGTATAACGCACACACACAACTCGAGGGTGAAAAAAAAAGGAGCTGTTTTTCTAATTGGCGCCGGAGAGCGGCTTTTAATTTAGGAAAAGCTCTCGCGGCCTGCGCAGATTTCGTTCGGCCGCGCGAGACGAGACGCATGTGTTTGCTATAGCAAAAGAGCGTCGACGCGCTGGAAAAATGAGGAGAGGAGCGGCAGCGGCAGCAGCAGCAGCAGCGGGTAAGAGCGATTTGTTCAGTCGAATCACGCGCGCATTTTCGCTCCGGCCAAGAATATCTCCTCTCATTCAATATCAATTGTGTAGTGACGAGAGCGGAATTGAAGATGCCGCCGGTGTATTCGACGCGGCCTTAAAAAGGAGGGATGATAGCGAGAGAGAGAGAGAAAAGCTCTCTCGGACTCGATTATTATTCCGGCCGTCAGCATTATTTCTCACTGACCTTTAATCCGCTCGTATCCTCCGAGGCTACTTCGGACATTATAAAACATTTTCATTACTCCGGGAGATCTATCGAGTCGAGCCTTCGAAGGTGTGATCAGCCTTCGCCGCGTTTTATGCCTAATAAAATAGACGTTTCTAGCAAATTGGAAAACAATCAAATAAAAATAACTCGGGAATGGGGGCTGCGCTCAACTTTTTATTTCGAAACATATTTTTCTCTCTTATAATCATAAAAAGTATTAAAGGGGCTCTTCTTTTTTACAGCTGCAGTGTTTGATATCCTTCGATTAATGCTTTAATTTGAATGAAATTTTTTTTACCTGCTCTTAAAACTGAACGGTCCTTCTTTTTAATTAGCATTCCTTTCTATTTACTTCCAGCGTTTTACGGTTTTTTTTTTAACTATTATGAATAGGCAACCAATAGCACTATTTTTTTAACGTTTTGCTCCAGATCAATACTTCTTTTACTCGCAAGATATACAATGAAACTCGAGCTCCTTCCTGAAAACGTCTTCAATTTTTGTTCGAAAAACTGAAAAAAAAAAAACGTGATCCAGGAAATGCAGGAAAGCTCGACAGCTACGAAAATCCATAAGCTCAAGGAATTTAGCCCTTCCAGATATGTTTGCTGTAGCAGTACGAGCGGCCGACTGTTTGCACATTTGCTCACTTGCAGCATTGAATAACGGCATCGTCGGTATTGATATTTCGGACAATAGTATTGCCCGCACCGCCGACCGTATCCTTCCTGAATAAAGAGCAGCGGGGCGATTTTTTATCGGGGAAGTATATCGCCTCAAACGCGACGGAAAGCAAACATCTGGATCGTTAATGCCACCTCGCCAAAGAAAAAAAAAAGCCCGACAGGTTTGATTTACTCGCCGGAGATCGGATGAGCGGGAACGGGAACAGAAATAAAGTAGCTTAAAAAGTGTCGGGGGGGAGGAGGAGGAGGTTTACAAAAGGCCTTATAGCGCGGGGGAAAAAAGCCGAGGAAAATGAAGTAGGAACGAAAGAAAAGAGTATTAGGCGCATCTCCTGATCCGCAGCTTTGCCGGATGGAATATCTTGGGGAAGGGAGAGAGCGCTGTGCGCGTGCATAGAAATGCACTTTGAATATGCTTGACTCGAATTTAAGAATGCATTGCATTATCCGTTCTTATCGCTCATTTCCCTATCTCTCCTTCCGAGGCTCTTGCTTTCTTTCCTTCCGAAAACAAACCTCCGTCGCAAAGTGCACTTAATCCTCGGAAAAACGCTGTTGCTTTTACTTTTGCCGAGACATGCCCGTATCTAATAATCAACGGGTACTTGAGTTTTTCGTCTGGCTTTTTCGGCATTGATCCTTTAATATTGAATTCTCGCAGATTATCTTTGAACAGGAGCGAAACTCGTTTCAAATCGAGGCTGAAAAGGTGACGTATTTCACGGACTGAAAATAAGCTGACGGACGCGATCAAAATGGATCCTTCCGAACCTCCAGTCTTCTTTATTCATTTATACGCAACGTCATTGGCAGCGTCTCTCGAATCCTTCATTTCCGTTTTCATTGTCTCGGCCGCATCGATGGCCTCTTCCTCGCGCGATATCATTGCAGCCTCGCTAATAAGAGAAGCTCTGACCCGTCGCGTTATTCGACAGCTCGATGGAAACAGGTAATTTTATTAGGAAGAAGGGCTTCTTCTCATTCTTCTCGGAGCCCCGCAGCTCGGGAGAAAGAGGGAGGGGGGGGGAGGGCGCATGAAAGCGCACGCCGGGGAGTTTGTAAGACTCTGTAAATTCAACTGGAGCATTCCCCGGAGCGAACTTTGTCAAAAGATCTCCTGGCTGGATTATAATTTCTGTTAGTAGCTCAGCCGCAAAGCGCGCGAAGAGGCGGCAAAGTACGAGAAGTAGTTTCGAGCTGGTATACGCGAGTGCGCACAAGTGTAACGCCGCAGCAGCACTGGGTCGAGAGGAGGGGAGGAGGGGGGCAGGGGCCGCGGGGGCGCGTATATACCC
>UCOM01003446.1:0-17873 GCA_900474385.1 Ormyrus pomaceus | reverse complement strand
ATTTTACGCTCCGCGTATATATACATGTGTGTGTGTGTGTGTGTGTGTGTGTGTGTGTGTGTATAAACGCGAGAGGTTGTATTACCGCTCTCTGCTGCGGGGGTGGAAGTGGGTAACGAGGACTTTCGGGCGCCGCGGCGAGATTTTCCGCAGGATGACGAGCGAAGGTGACGAGTTGCGGGATATGCGTCGGCTGAGAGCCTGGGTTTCGAATGGAGAGGGGTTTTTCGGAGGTTTACTAGCTTGGTAACTGGATTGTCGGGACGTTTTAAGGACGGTTTGTAATTAACTTTGAAGAAGCGAGAAATTGAATAATATTTTAATAGATGCTTGGAATATTTTTACTATTAATTAATTACAATTAGTTTTGATAGTCACCTCGCGACAAAACTAATTCTCATGCTTAGGGATGGGAATTAAAAGTTTAAAAGATTATTTAAGTAAATAAATAAAATTGTATTACTGAATTAGACTGTTCCTGTGGAAAATTTCACCATTTTTTTTATGACAGTTCACCAATAATTGATTAATTTCTTTTGGCAAAATATTTTAGTCAAATCTTGGTCAAAAACTGATGAAAAATAAATACGGTGGATTAATAAGAATGTAAATTAAAATTTTATATTTAAAATGTAAGTACCTTTGAATTTATTATTTAAATTTAAAAGTTTGCGGATTAAAAAATTTAATTAGCAATTTAAATTTTTTATTAAAATTAAAAAATATAAATAATGTAATAATTATTCAATTACATTTATTTCATGCAATTTAAAAAAATTATTTAAACTAAAAATCAGTTTACGTAGAGAATTGTTTAAAAATAATTGAATGCTATTATTATTTACAGCATTTTACTATTATTTTCAGTATGGCCAATTTTTGACCAATTTTTCGATCAAAACGGTGTCGTTTTTAATAGGATTTTGGTAAAAAACTAAAAAAATAAAGGTGAAAACTTCCAACAGGGGTTTTATCTTTTTTATTATACTTTGAACTGATTGTAATACTTATTTATAAAAATAATTATTAAATACAAAATGATGGTAAAAAGGCTCTCCAATGTTTGTAAGCATATAATGTACTTCAGACGGCACATCAATCTAAATTCAGCAGAATATACAGAGTTCTTTTCATACACTGTCGTGAAGAAACCATAAAATATGCACTTCGGCTATAGTGAACTTCCGGTAAAGCTTTATATCTTTCGAGATTCCTTTCAAAATTTAAACGCCCGTAACCCTTTCAATTTGAAATAAATTAAATTGAAATTTACCACCCTTCGGGGAATTTTTTTCGAATAAACCGTCAAGCGCGCTTCAAAAATTACTCTCCAAAAATGAGTATTTACTTCGAAAGGTTCCGTTAGACATTCAGCCGTCGTATCAAATATAAAAATTCTAACTTTAAAAAGGATGGGAATTGCTTCTATATCTCTTAGAAAATTGAGAAAAATGCTCTCGCGCCTCGTGAAACACGGAAGAAACAAAAAGCCAAGCCGACACAAATTCTCGCCTAACAAGACATTTCACGTAAAATCGGCCTCTTTAAAGGACCGGTTAAGCAATAAAAATTCAATGACTCATTTTCTTACGTATCGGAGAAACTAATGGATCCATTTCCAAGGAACTCCGGCTTCTATTTGGAAAAATAACCGGGAAAGATTGAGAATCCGAAGAGGATCAATCGCCGATACAAAAGGAAACCCAGCGGCGGCGGCGGCGGGGGAATATTGCGCGAAAATAAGATTGAACGTCGTGGGGGAAGGGGGAGGGGGTAGATGATAGAAAGAAAAGAAGCGCTTCCGCGCGGGAGCGCTTTGTGCGAAAAGGAGACGGCCGCCGTGGAAGTGTAAATGTTTGGCTTAAATGTTTTAGAGAAGCTCTCCGCCGGGAGAAAGAGAGGAAGCTCAAAAGGAAAAATGCGCGCGCCCGAGTTTTATTAGGGCGCAGGAAGGCGAAAAAAAAACCGAGGAGGAGCTCCCGAATGCAATTTGCGCGGACTGACGGGAGAACAATTAGGTGGGGGGGATAGAAGCCGAAATAGAATTAACCGCGTTATCTAAGCCTTTGCCGGCGAGGAAGAATCCAATTATGCCCCGATAATTAAGTGAGATGTTATTCTTCCGAGCGAGGAGATCAGCTGCCGGGAGAGAGATGTATATATACGCGTCCGATGCAGGCGGCATTTTTCAAAGGTTCCTGCTGGCTGCCGTCGGTCTTTGGGAAAATATTTTTAAAGCTCCGTCGATGACTGTTATTTGACTTTTGCGTAGCAACGAGTGGAAAAGGAGTAGCGACTTTTTTCCTCGATTTTCAAAGGGAGGAATGTGTGTGCGGAGTGAGGGATAGTAAAGGGTAAATTTCAATTTGGGTTTACTTTTGAACGGTGTCCGTTGAAGCTTAGATAAATATAAAAAAGAGAGTTTTACACGCTGTTTTGTAAAAATGTAAAATAAGAAAATGAAATATTGAGAATTAAATCAAAGTTAATGTCTTAATCGGTAGTACATTTTTATTTTGTATTTACATTACATTTTATTCCAAAAGAACTTTTCTCTGATCCCTCTGGTGTACAGATCAACAGTGTACCGACACCAAAAATGAATCTCGAAACCAATAATTCATCCGCACAACTCCGTCGTCCTTCCCGCGTTTCTCAAAAAACGCGTAGCCACCCGGCATCGACTCCCAGAAAACGTCCCTCCGAGACTCGCCCTCAAAGTTCTCTCGGCGACCTTAGCAAAATCCGAAATCGGCCGGGCAAAAAGAGGGGCCGCTCCATAATAAACGAGTCGTCGCCGGGACTCGACTCGGCGCCTCTGAAAAATTCAGCCGATTCCGGGTGTCTTGCGAGTTTTGCTTTATACACACACACGCGCGCACGCGCGCGTACACATAGTATACATGGAGCCACGTGCACTTTGCTCGGCTAGTCGAGTTACGCGCGACAAAGGGCCCGGAAACTGCATTACGAATTGAACCGCCCCCCCTGCGGCCCCTGAATTATTTAGAAAGAAAGCGGCGCAGCTGCGGGCGAGCCTCTTCTTTTCGCTCTTTATACCGAGCGACGAGCTGCTGCTGCTGCCGCGCGTGTTGCTCTTTGTGCCTTTTTTCGCCCGGCTATATAATTACTCGGGGGCTGGGATTTTCCGAGGCGAGCGCCGTCCTGGCTTTCTTTTTTTTTTGCGATGCGCGAGAGACTCGCGGAGGAGATTCGCCGAGTTTCAATTAATGGGAAATTATATTGCGAATTCTTTTGGCGGATTTCGCTGATCCTTTATCAGTTGGTTTTAGCTTTTTAAAGCTGTGCACTTTAGTTTTTTCATTGCGTATAAATGACGTCCTATAGCATTTTGAACGTAAGTTTATTCGGTTAAGTCGATTGATGTTAAATTTGGTTCAAAAATAATAATAGATTAATAATTAACTGTAATAAAAGTTGAAAAAATATGGTTCATTATACAATTATTGAATTTCTTTTACTCAATCGCAGTTTGTTACTATATACCTTCATGTATAATTTCAAAACACTTTTTTCAAACTTTTACATAATAAAGCTTTTAATCTAAATTAATTTAAAATTACCCTGGTAGAAACGTTAAGCAGTTTCTGGCCAATTCTTAGCTTCTTTGTAGTTGAAAACGATAAATTGCTATTATTTTCTGTCATTATCAAACAATTAAATAAACAATTAAATACGTTTACTTATGAATATTCAGTGTACTAATATTTTATCTTTTAAAATGATTTTCCAATTGTTTTTATTTAATACAGGCATCAATTTTAGCTAAAAAAGGCTCCATTTAAAATACACGTTAACCAGCCTAACTGGTTAATTTTCTATCCAGGGTAGCAGTCATTAAATTTCGTAAATTTCTCTCCCAAAATTAGAATCCTCTCTACTTCTTTCTGTAATAGCTTTTACCCTAAACCACAATAGCCCAGCTGTTTCTCGATTCCACTTCCGGATCCTCCGCAAAACCTCTCGCAGGAGGCTCTCGAGTTCGGTGAGGCCGCAATCTTAAAAAATTCACAGCCATCCCCCCGAGCTTTAAACCGACGAGCGTTTCTCGCGCATCCGTTTTCGCCTGACTATTTTAGCGCTCTCTCCGGTCGACCGCAACTGAAAAAGCTCGTAGGAGGAGCGAAGAGGTGCAGTCCGAATTCCGAGCGGGCCGCGCTAATTCGCGTGAAATTAATCCGCAATTCAGCGATCGGCCCTTTATTTGCGATCGAATTGAAAACAAGTGTGCTGCTCCTCGCTTTTTTTTTTCTTCTCAAAGCGTTTCTATCGCGCGATAGCTTTTAATCACGTTCGATTTACAAGGGCTCGTTTACAGTTTCTTTTTCTCACTGTTTTTTTTTTTCGAACCGCTCCACGTGTCGAACTTTTCCGCTAGCTTTTTTCTGCCGAGAGCCAGGGAGGCTTTAACTACGACGCGAAACTTTTTAAACTCTAAAAGAATTACGCCGGACTTTGTGTCGTGATTTACTACCGGAAATAAAAAGAAGCTTTAATAGATTTTCGATTGGATCGGACCGGCGGTGGGGGAGGGAGGGTCACACGGGTGGGGGTAATAATTTTCGAAGACGTCCTTTGTCGTGGGGGGGCAGCGGCTGCTCGCAGTTGGTCATCCTTTATTGCTGGTTTATAGATAATAAATTTTTTCGAGGATTTGTGTTTATTTGGTATTTGCGAGCGATCGCCGGAAAGTGGAAAGAGATTTGGGTCTTCTTTATTAGGTTCTCAAGGCCTGCGTTCGCTTTCGGATGATTTATGCAGGACAAGGCTTAGATTTTGAAGTTCAGATTAAATAAAGCATTAGAATCAATTTTATTTTTAGTAAAATATATACAGACATTAACTTTATAGTACATCATACTGTGCTGTTATTAAAATTATAATGCAAAATTTCTGCACGATAATTTAATAAACTTTCTACATGAAAATATTCTACATTTGTTTTTGTATATTCATACAAAAGCCAATGTATGTAGAATATTTGCATATAGAAATCGGTCGATGTAAAGCCAATTTACTTCTGTAAATTAACTTTCATTTTTTTAACGATTTAATTGATTATATCAAACTAGGTTATGCTTATATTTCATTACTATACAATAGTAATGAGTCAAAAGCTTAATTGCAGTTATGCATCAATTTAATAAAGCTGTGCTTATTAAATAATGTTATATTTACCTTAAATAATAAATCAAATTTAATTTGATATGTATAATCACAGTATAACTTACAATTATTATAATTATTTGCCTTTGTTATTTATTATTAACATTGTAGAAGATAAAAGTATACCATTATTTATGATATTCCGATATTCAATTTCACTTTAGATCAAATGTCAGTTAATTTTTTTGAAATTAATTACAAGAAAATTCAACAAGTAAAAATTTAATAAAAATAAAACAAACTCGTATAATAAATCGAAAGCTGTATAAGTTTTCATTAATTATATTGGCTTTATTGAATATTCTTTTCGTATGTTTTAATTAAGAACGTAAAATAATTTATAAAATATTGTACTTTCCTGTAGATTATTATTTTATCACTTTCCGTACACATTGATATTTTATATACATTTAACATTTCCGGCAAAAGATAATTTTCATTGACAAGTCGATCAGTCGAACTCAGTGGCAATGATAATTCATTGACAAATCGACCTCTTGTTTAAAATTAAATTCACGGCAAATGCAGATAGCTGCATCCTTTCAAAACTAAGATATCAAAATTCGCCATAAACACAATAATATCAAATCCAGCTTTTTAACATATACCGAGGATTTAAAACGACTCGTTCCTCCAAACCGTGAAGTATTACCAAAATCCCTTTTCACCAAAAAAAGACTGATCTGCAGAAGCGAAACATTTTCAATTTCAGGAAACGTGGTGAGGGCGCTGAGTATGACGAACGAGCTGCTGGAATTGGTACCGACACACCAACGGGCACTCGGCAATCGGGCTTACTATCAGGAAGAAATCCAAAAGAGGACGAACGAGTCCAGAAGGAAACGCGGAGAAGACGGCACGGATCAGTCTGCAAAACCCGATCAGGTCAGTTGCCATTTTCTCTTTTATCCTGCTCGAAATCAGCGAAGTTAGATTTTCCGGAAGTGAGCTGGAGTCGACAATTATTGATTAGTGTCCGCGTAGTTCGTTTTTTTCTTTTTCATTAATTCAAGTTCGTAGAACAGTTGACAATTGTTTGAAATACAATTACTTCGCAGGATGTTAAAGCTGAGAAGTTGAAAGACAAGAAAAAGATCGCTGACACACAGACTGACCTGGTAAAAATCATTTAGCCTCTATTTGACTGCATTGAAGTTTGGAAAATGAATAAGATAAAGAATGCTATTAACACTTACTAAAATATGGGGTTTTTTTAATTTCTAAATCAATAGTCTGTACATACAATGATTCATGATTGCTTCTAATAATAATTAATCGGGCTGTAAAACAACTGACTGGGTTAAGTTATGTAAAAATTTAATTTGTAAAGCAATTTTAATAATATATGTACATATGTAAATTTACGGATGTAGATTTATCGATACAAAGAAAAAAAGTAGTTTTATATAGATTTTTTTAGAGATTCATACAGGAGTTGATAAAAGTATATATTCAAGAAAAGCTACTCTTCTTATCAGCTTTTACAATAAAAACAATAATTGTATATTCATCTGTTATCATTCTAACTTTTGTAACCATCTTTTTTGTTTTCTTGTTCACTCTATTTTTTATATTATTTATGGTTTTCAATTTTACATACTAAACATAATGTATTATAACTACTAATTTTGAGCTTCTTTTTAATTAATAACTTACCTCTGGAGTCAGTGTTGATTCCCTTAAAATCAATAACCTTTTCCGTTTAATCGCATACACATACTTAATATTTGACAATAAAAATACGCGAGAAAAATTATTCACAAACATTAGTAACACGAGGTTAAATCGCATTTTAAGCAACAGTGTACAATTTTTATCATCTCCTAACTTTATTAATTACCAGTCTAAACTAACCGATTTACTGAACATAACAAAAAAAAAATCTTCCACCGCCTCCGAAACTAACCAGCAGCTAACCAACAAGCCCCGAAACTCGATCGATCCCCGCTTCGCTCCGCTGCAACCAGAGCTGCAACCGCCCCTGCCAAAGCGCAGACCCTTAAAAAAAATGTCTCGCCTTACCCCCGACAGCCGTTCACGGTCGCGGAGAAGAAGATCAAGAGCGTGAGCGAGATGACGGAGCGCGAGCGCTACGAGATGCTGTGCCGGGGCGAGCTCACCCTGCCCCTCCACGTCCAGAGCCAGCTCAAGTGCCGCTACGTCGACCGAGGAATCCCCTTCCTCAAGATCGCCCCCTTCAAGGAGGAGGAGGCCTACCTGGACCCGCGGATCGTCATCTACCACGACGTCATCGGCGACGAGGAGATCGAGACCATCAAGCGCATGGCGCAGCCCAGGGTGAGTTTGGCCTGCAGGCTGTTCTTTTCGTTTACGAGGCGAGTTTATGGGAGAGAGGCTTCCTTCGGTGCGCCGGAATAAAAAGGGAGGGCTGCTCCGAGGTGCCTGAGTTGATTCTATGGAACGCTTGGGATTTATGAGCCGTGGCTTTATGGAATATCGTGCTGCCGCCAAAAATGGATACTAAAAACAGAGGCTTTCATATTAATTTCGAAAATGTTCTAGAATCTCTCGATGAATGGGTGTTTGTAAAAAGCACTCAATAGCTTTTGTTGTGAACTAATTCTGGTAAATTACGCAATTGATGAATAAAAAGAATTTTTTATAAAAACTGCTTCGCCTATTCATACAAAAACTATGTAGTAATACAAATACATGTCTCTTAATTCTCACAGAATTTTCATATTCAGGTCCATATTATATTATATCAAGACCTGGTTTGACATTGCAATAATTCTTAAAATCATGTAAAGCAATTATTAGTCATTTTTTTCTGAGCGTTTAATATTAACTTGCACATAGAGTCGCCTGAAAGTTTAATTTTTGTTGCGTAAATTAAGAAGGCCAGAATTAAAATGTCATAATATAGATCTTTTTTAAAGTAAAATTTATTTATTATAAATTTATTTAGTACAAATAACAATTACTGTTGTTCCAAACGTCTTATCTTTTAAATCTATTAGCAGCAAAGTTGCTTCATTTTGATGTTGATCGTTTAAAAAGTGAATTACACTTATTAATCTCAGTTTACATTTCGAAATTCATTTTTTTAATGACACTTCTTTAATATTTCCAATAATATCTATATGCATTATTCAAATAAATATTAGAATTTAAAGACATCAAATTTATCCATTAAATCCATAAAATAGGTCACAGAAATAGTTAAAAAATGAAACTTCACCACGACTATTACAACAAAACAGCATCTCATCCGTCACTTTACAGTTCATCATTCCCCAATGCTCTGCACCGGAATCGCAATTTAAAAATCGTTCCCGGCGTAATTCTTCCCCGCGGCACGACCGGCTAGTTACGTATTTGAACTTGCGGAGCGAGTACTATGTTTAGAAAATTCGCCGCGCTCTTCCGCTGAATGTGTTTTACGAGGGAATACAGGTGGAACGAGCAGATATAACGAACGAACGCGGACGTGTGATAAATCCCATCGAAACGTGCCCCGACACGTGACCCATTATGTAGAATCCCTTTTCCATTCTGGCCGTGTTACCCCTCCCACCCCTCCTCGGAATCACGTGACGTTGCGCGAGGGGCCGCAACGTTCGAAAAGGGAATTCATCAAGCATCGGTCCAGCTATACGCGCTCAGATAACTTGGATTGCATTTTGCTCGAATTTCCCGCGGGGCAATTACGTCGGAAGTTGCGCGCCGCGTTTATTTCTTGGCGGTTCGCGTGCCGGGCTGGAAGAGACGGTACCGTCGGAACATTTTTATTAGGGATTGGTTGAGAGCTTAGTTTTGCTCGGAAGGTTTAAATAACGGTGTAATTGCGCGATGGAACGCAGCTGAAGAATTTAGTTCTTTCGTTAATTCGATTAATTCGATTTTGGTTGGAAATGACGTAATCCCTGGGCAATTATAAAGTAGGTAACGTGTGTTGAAATTGATGTAGTTTAATTTAAGTTTAGTTCAGACTTAAGTTTCTCGTAAATTAGTTTCTAATGAAAAGCCAATTAAAGATAAATACGAAATTACAAGTGTGATGAATGTAGCAACTAATTATAAAACTTAAGAGGGTAAACAATTTTTGTTGATAAGAAAATTTGATTAAAAAAGCTAATTTATATCCCTTTCGCAAATTATTTTAAAACTCTATAAGCATGAATAAAATTTCGAAAAGCAGTTTCATTCGCAATAAAAAAAACTGTCGAATATCCAACGACTCGCAGATTAGCCCCTAACCCAGACTAACCGACTGTTGACCGTTGCAGTTCAAGCGGGCGACGGTGCAGAACTACGAGACCGGCGAGCTGGAAATAGCGAACTACCGGATAAGCAAGAGCGCCTGGCTGCAGGAGCACGAGCATAAACACGTGCGGGCGGTCAGTCAACGGGTCGAGCACATGACGAGCATGAGCATCGAGACCGCCGAGGAGCTCCAGGTAGTCAATTACGGCATCGGCGGACACTACGAGCCGCACTTCGACTTCGCCCGGGTACGTGTAGCATTATTTTTTATTTATTTATCGAGAGGTGCTGTGTTGCTTCCTCGGCTTGGCTCATTCGATTTTTCGTGCTTCTCGCAGAGGGAGGAGAAGAACGCGTTCAAGAGCCTCGGGACGGGAAATCGAATCGCCACCGTTTTGTACTACGTGAGTAGCCGTCTGAAAATGAGAGCTCGCTTTTTACGGAAGAGCTTTGCTTGAACTACTCTTGGTTTTTGTTTAGATGAGCGACGTGGAGCAGGGAGGCGGCACCGTTTTCACGAAGATCAACCTGTCGCTCTGGCCGAAAAAGGGCAGCGCTGCCTTCTGGTACAACTTGAAGCCCAATGGAGAAGGGGATTATAAAACAAGACACGCTGCGTGTCCGGTTTTGACCGGGTCCAAGTGGGGTAATGAGAAAATTCAATACTTTTGTTGCAAAAACTGCGGTGTCTGACCGAAAGCTGATTTTTCTACTGAAAGACCAAACCTCACGTTTTGGAATTTCTTAGAAATCTTTAAAAAATACCTATGAAAACAAAATATTTGATTTTAAGCTAATTTTAATTAGCAACTAAAATATGGTTTCTATTGCAGTCGCAAACAAATGGCTGCACGAGCGAGGACAAGAATTTCACAGGCCCTGCACGTTAGAAAACCAGCCGGCCGACGTGGACGACGGCCGCTACTAAAGCAGCCGCCCAGACTAATCCATCAGATAAAGTGCATTTCAAGCAGATCCTTCGACACCGGAATCTAACGATCGCAGCTTTGCGAGTCGAATCAGCGAGCCGCGACTAAGCCTGACGGAGGAAAAGAAATCTCGTTGGTCAAGCCAAAGGATTAGATAGTTATAGCGTTTATCGGGCGTATCTCTACTTTCGGGCACGACTTTGCCTTGGAATCTCTTGTAAAATTTAGAAACGTACTTCGGCTCTCTATTAACGGCCGAGTCGTGGACGAAAAGGGAAAACGCCTGGGAGGGAGATTTAACGATTGTTTTGTTTTTCTTTTTTTTTTGAGTTTGAGCGTGAAACAGTGGAGAAGGACAATTTTTAGCAATAAACAATCGCGAATACAGTGTGTGATAGCGCAGATTTTAAAGAGATTTGTACACTTAATGCATATATCGAAACGAGATGTTTAAGAAACAAAAAGCTGTTGTCAAATCTTGCCAGATCGACGAGATTAAGAAGATGGTCACTTATATTTTATTGAGCGGAGTTGAGACGAATTTAAAGTTTGAAAAGTGGCATTTTCTTCGAAGCGAAATGTAAAACCTTTATGAAATTTTTATGCTTACGATGAAATATTTAAAAATTGCGAAATAACTTTGTTCCTTCGAACGATTGCGTTAGTTAAATAAACTGAAAAATTTAATTAAGGGGATGTGAGAGTACTGAAACTTTAATAATCGAGCTTGTAAACAAATATTTACCGTCATTATTTACTTTCGAAAAAATTGTTTTATAATCAAGTTTTGTATTTTGTATAAAATGTGCCTAGAATGAAGTGTGTTTTTTAATTTTTTTGTTTAAAAATATTGTAAAAACGCTGTACGATTTGTAGAACAGATTTTAAGGTTTAGAGTCTAGCCAAGTGTATAAAATCCATTATATTCCAACTTAAAATAAACACTTGTAATAATCCATATTCTCTACTCAATATAAATGATAAAAAGTATCTTTCACGTCCCGTTAAGTTCAAAGAAACCATTTATTTAAGTTTGTCCAAGAAACTTGCGTAAAAAAAGTTTCACAGACTGAGACGTCAACTGCGATTAATACTGCACCACATTAAGAAAACGAATGATAATTCTTAATGGTCTTTTACTTTTTCTATGATAAATTAACTCTGACGCAAAAGACGACTGTAAAAAACGTTTATAACTGCGTTTATTGTAGAGTAGCAAAAGTAGACTAAAACAGTTTCTGATGCATTAATAAATCTCGAATTTAAATAAATGGAGTCTTAATTTAAACAAAGTTTAGCTTGTAAGGCAAGTTTTTACATCAGATTATAATCAGTTATTAACCTACTAACAAAAAAATCTTATTACAATGCGAAGTTACTATAAAATACAATGTAATGATGATTTTTTCGAGAAGAGAGGAGACTGAGATCAGTGATAACGTTTACAATTCGAGGTACTTTGTTTGCTCGAAGTGCTCAGATGTTTCATGGTGACGTTAATTGCGTGGTACTGGATATTGAGATCATGTTTATGATTATTCAGCACTCGTCTGTTAAATTCGTTAATCTTTTAGAAAATAATAATGTGACGAGTCGATAACGAATAAACGTTTTCAAGAAGTGATTAAAAACTTTCTGATTATATTTACTGCAAATATATTTTTTACTATATTGGCTGCCCTTTTTACAGAGAATTGTTTTACTTAATGTGCGCTATATTATAACTTTATATAAAGATTTAATGAGCATTTTTTAACGTTTTATACATGACTCAAATTTGCAATTTTCTAATTTTAACGTGTTTGAAATTTCTACCATACGTGCAATATTTGAACAAAAAAATATGTTTTTTGAGATGAAATGATACTTGAGTATAAATAACATTTTAGTAGAAATAATTCATTTTTTTTTTAATTATAATTGCGATCAAAACAGATTTATTACTCTTAAACATAATTAAATCTTTTATAATTTGTCAACTTATAATATTTTAGTCTGAAAGGAAACTCAATTTCTTCAAGTAATGCTCAGCTTGTTTATAAGATCATCTCATTAAGAGATTTTTTATCTTTTAAAATCTATTTTCAAATATAAATTGTAATAAAGCGCAAGAACTTTATGCTTCTTTTAAGCGTATTTTTTCCTCGATTATAAATTCAATTCAATAATTTATCAAATAATAATAATATTTTAATAATTATACTTACTAAATATAATCAGTTCTGATAAAATATATTACAAAAATATTGCAAATATCGATTAAAAAATGCATGATAAGGTAGGAAAAAATCGGTAAAATAGGAAGTGACTTTTACTATCGCGTATAAAAATATTACCTGGAACACCCACTTTTGTGAATATAAAACTGTATGATAAATAAAAGCTTTTTATTTAAATTTTGATTAACCTTTAATCGTGTAACCATGTTGTGTTAGTTAATTAAGCAATTTGTACCTAAAAGCGCATTTTACCAATTCCTATGTCAGTTCAAATTTTCATAAATATTCCATTTTATTTTTTATATTCTTTAACAAACGTATAACTTCCTTTCTTATATTTTTAGATAACACTTATTTATAACATCATGTGAAGTTTTACCCAATTTCGATTTCTAATGGATGCCAACGTCATCGCAGCAACGTTGTAAAAAATTACGCGCTCATTCAGTTATCGGCCTTCAAGCGAGTGCATATTTTTATCGCAACCCACGGAAGTAATATAAATATAATAAAACTTCCTCGTCACGTCATCTAAGCTCTCTATTTATACGTTAAGCGACACGTCATAATGGCAAAACTTCAAACGAACATCCGAAGCCGTAAAAAACAGGAACTTCGTCATTTCTAGTCGACTGCTCGCCCAGCCAGAAACTTCGCCAATAACCCCAGCAATTACACGGCAATAATACACCGCTCGTCGGCTGGAAAATGATGAAACGCTCATCGGCAGCTGGGGAGCAATCAGGGAATCCGCGTTAATACATCCTCGCAGAATAGACAGCGCCATTAAGGACTAATTAGTCTCGCTGTTTGCTAATTCCCATCGCGGAGGCTGCTACCTGCACGTGTTCGCAGGTGCGTGCAGTGTGCATTCTCCGCACGAACGGGGGAGGATAGTAGCGACGCCTACTCCGGAGGGACGTATTTAAAGGCGACCCTCCAAGCTTGTACGTAGCTCTCTCTCTCTCTGTACCGTCGATCGATACGCGATATACGTAGGCACGTATGTACTCTACCTGTGTGCTCTTTGTGCGAAGGATGAATTTACCGAGAGGTCATCTTTGAAAGAGAATAAGCGTCGAGCTCTGTTATGAGGAAAAAGACAAGCGAGGCTTTGCACGTACTGCCTGCCCAAGCTTTTTTCCATGATGATTGCTTCCTTTCTGATGGGGATCTTTTATTATGGGAGATTGTTCTGTGTTAGAATTTTTGGCTCTAGCTTTTTGGGAAACGTGGGCTCGACGTTGCCGATTTTGTTGAAGTGAATACTTTGACGGAATTGGTGAAGAAAAATCAAAAGTGCATTTTGAAATTACAATTAGTCCTTTTATTTTTATTATTTATTACGTATGTTAAAAAAACAAAATAAATATATTTTTATTAAAATTATTCGAAAAATATATAGAGCAATACGCTTAATTCAATGAAATGTTGTAATATATTCATTTATACATACGTAACGTATATAACTAATTGACTTCTCCAAACTGTAAAATCAGTCACGAAAACGTGTTTGTTTAACATATAGTAAAAGGATGCCGTAGCATACGTGCTGAAACTGTTTCATTGCGTGAAATTTAGCTCAAAATTTGAATGTATTTCCCTTCAATGCAGCTCAATCAGCAAGTCTAAACGAGAATCGAGGTTCGAAATATTTACAATGTATAAATTAGCGTCAACATTTGCGTAGTACAAATCAATTCCTTCTGTTTTTCACACCTCCATACATTTTCCGCCAAAAAAATTCTCTCCCACGCTCCTCCAAAAACAAAGGCAGAAAAGGAGGTCGACTGAAAAGACAGCCGTAATAACGCAGGCACGAAATTTATCACGTTCGAGGATCTCGAAACTGGAGCAAAGCTGCAGAAATCCTTTCCTCTCGTCCTCCGAAAAATTGATTACTGGGCGTCATTTCCCTTTTGATCCGCCAGTCAATCTCTCCTGCCGTCATGCGACGGGGATGAAAGCTACGAATTTCGTAATACTGACTCGTCGTTCATTTATTAGTGAATAATTAGAATGATTGATTTATGTATTAGGTTTCATTTGGTTTAGATAGTTTAGTTAGAACACCGGGTTACTCGAATGACAATTTTTGGATGTAGGTGCAAAAAGTTATTAACAAAATAATTACTGATTTACATACAGTCTCGTGGTATTTAAAAATAACATTCTAATTTCAACAAAGTTTTACTTTTACTAATGAATAAAATAAAGTTTAGTTTGTAAATGCGTTTAAATGAGATATATGCTCTGCTTACAGCAAAAATTTAGAATTATCTCACAACTTGATAATTTTATGTATGTAACTATATATAAATTTCCGTAAATTCATAACTAAAACAGTAAAAATGACATTATTAAAGAAAAAAAAATTAACATTTTGAAGAAAAGTAGACAATAAAATCCACCAAACTGTAATCGGAGCTTCTATTGGATTAGGAACTTCTAGAAAGAGTAGAACTTCCGTTAAATTCCACTTCTTCCTCGGCGAAAATTCTCTTTCCTTATTTAGTTTATTCCAGAAAATATCTCAACTCAGACCCAGGAAAAAGTAAGACGCAGGGCGTGTCGGGCTGGTCTTTTTCCCCCTAAACCCCGCTAAGCGAGGCTTTGGGTGAAAATCGCCGAGTTCCGCAGGAATATACCGGCGGCGGTTTTCTCGCGCCTCCGGAAAACGCTCTTTTATGCTTGGAAACGACCGATGAAAAATACGCCGCCTGGAAAATGGATACCGGCTGGCAGTGGAGGCAGTTTTTCACCTCTCTTCAACCAATTCTTTCGGGCAGACTTTTGCCGCTCGATTTTCGTTACTGTTTCAGTGTGATAACATTCATTCAGAGCTGTGATGGACAGACGAAGGAATTTCGGTTCGTAAAATCGTTTTGGGGGCTTACATCATTTTATTCATTTAAGGTATATTCTTTAATAGATAATTGTTTTTTTTGTGGAAGTAACAATCTAACGATGTACAAAGATAAGTATTTCATTACTCAAAGTAAAATTTTCAATTTAGAAAGGAAAACTTCCAATTTCATACAACCTGAAGAATTTATCATTTCATGACAATCAGTTCAAATAATACTTTCTCGGCTGAGCTTAAAAAAATTCTTAAAAAATTTAGAAAAACATAAAGGAAAAGATTTACGGCGATGATAAAAAAATTTTAGTGTATTCATAAAATGACCTCTAGCAAGAAGAAATAACATTCAGTAATCAATGTTCCCCAGGCATGAGTATCTCAAAAAAGTTGATAGCGATCATTAATTTTTAAAACAGGGAAACACGAATTCTCCATACGCGAAATGAAAATTTATTATTCGGCAAATGAAGAGTTACTTTAACCTAATGGGCGGCTACATTTTATTCGCTGCAGTATTTTCTGACTTTTTTCTTAACATTTTATTCGGTCGCATTACGTCCTTAATTGTGGTTAGAGCAGAAAATTTTTGTTTTTTTAAAGCGACGTACGTCGATGAGGGACGTTATTTTATACTTTAAAGGAATTTTCTAGAGCTTTTAAATAAAGAAGGTAAAAAAATCAAATATATCTGTAAGAATATCAAATATTTTAATTCAATAAAAAACAAGCTTCATTACAATAAGGAACTCCTGCAATTGTAAATACTAGTTAAATTCGGGCGCGCATTGCGCATCGACATTCGCATTTGCATTCATTAGTCAATTTCTTTTTATAATTCGATAAACTCAAGCGATAATTCGATATCCTCGGCTCGAGATCGATTAATACTTGAAAACTGAACGAATTTCGCGTGAGATTTTTATAACAAGGATTTACTTTCAATTACTCTCGATGAATCGTTTTACAATTTGATGCCTCCTGCAGGTGGGATGTTATAAAAAATGCATGCACATTCCCTTATCGGGAAACTGGTCTGTGTTACGTATAAAATCAATGCGCCTCAGGTTTCGAATCAGAATACGTAGTATATACGTAGTACTAAAAAGTTTAGGGCTCCGAATAAAAGTTGTAAATCATTGAAGTAACTGGAATTCATGTTGCTGTTTTATAATTTTTTTTTTCATCCTTCGACCTGTTTTCGAAGGAGTTTGTTTTTATACGTCAAAAAATATTACCTATCACAGAGTTGTGAGTGTTATAAAAATAGTAATTTTAAAAACTTTTGATACTATTGCTTCAGATGAAAAAATTTTTTATGCAAGATATATTGTCTCCTCCAGTCGGCATGTATGCATAATTGCAACAATATCTAATCGCGATGCTATGCCAGGTGTTAATACGTTCATGTTTTACGTTGGTGGTGTACTGAGTAGTAAAGCACTTCGTGAAGAAGATAGTTTGTCGAGTCTTAATTTATTGATAGGTGGTAAATAAAAAAAAAGGTTAATTCTAGATCATACAATGAAAATAAAATTAACATTGTTTTTCGCAATACATATTAAAAAAAAAAAAAAAATTTTTATCCCCGCTTGTGCTTCAACACAAATTATTTTTAATAGCTCCATCTCTTTTAGGTGAGTGGAGGTATTAATTATATTCTATTTGAGCAAAAAGCTGGTGACTTCGTTTTTATAAGAGGTGGAACTTATCATTGCGTCATAAATGCAGGTCTGAATATTTGCGAATCAATAAATTACGCTTCAATTGAGTAAAATAATCAAATTATAAAAAGTATGCCTTTATGTAAATGTTCAGATTTGAAAAGTGTTGATGTTGAAAGAGATAGATCATCTTATTCTATTCAGAAGCTGACTAAAAGAAAGTGGCATCTTTGTAACGAGAACAACATAAAAAAAATTCATGATAAAATTAAAGAATTAAAAGAATGCTCAATATGCAATAAAAAAGTTAGAGACTTGTATCATCATAAATTAGTTCATAAAGATAATTCAAAAAGATGTAAAATATGTAAAAAATCATTCGACTTGAAACATTTGAACAGACATGAGAATAATTGTGAAATAAAGTGTTTTATATGTAATAGAATATTTAGTTCAAAGCGTTATCTCACTTAGCATAAAAGAAAACATGAATAACAATTAATATTATGAAATTTTAATTGTAATTAAGTTACCTTAATCTCAAAAAACTAAAAAAAAATACAATTGTATCCATAATCAATAAATCGAAGATGTTATATATGTATTATATAAGTAAGGTTGTAACGCTAGAGTAGGCGGGCACCAAGGTGGCGCTGGTGTCGCGTACTCTATCGCTCTATCGGTAGCGTGGATTACCGCGAGTTGCGCCCCACAGCGTAAGCCACTCGGACTGCCGACTATTTCCCGTGGATGATATAGGATAGAAATAATAAGGCAGTGATTAAAG
>UCOM01003445.1:0-17894 GCA_900474385.1 Ormyrus pomaceus | reverse complement strand
CCCCCCACCCCCCGAAAAGAAATATTCCCGTTCAATATTTCTTCATTCATCGTCGAAAATTTTTCCTCTTCTTGTTCCCCCTCCCTCCCTGTCTCTCTCTCCCTGTGGCTTTCCCTTACCTCTTGCATCCTTTTCCTCTTCCATCGATTGCCGTCCGCATATTCATCGTGCCTCTCTCTCTCTCTCCTTCGGGCTTTGCGATTCCGCGCACTTTGCCTCGGAATTGTCTAATGGCGCGCGCTTTGCTCGACGATCGAACTATATATTCCAATGGAGCGTATTGCCGACGGCTGTAGTCGCCCCGTTCCGTAACCTTACCCCTCTCGGTTTAGCTTCCGCGTGAATTCATCGATATACACGCGCGGAGCTCGCGGGCAACGGCGCGGGCACGTAAACGCGCAGAGACGCCGCCCGCCGAGCTCGCACTTTCGTGCGAGCGTAAAAATACACCCGGGATTGACAATGATCGCCGGTAATCGAACTTTGTTTATTGCTCTGTTTCTGGTCAGCGAGTCGTATATCTTTTTTATCTTTTGCAGGTTTATGGCCGGGGACAAGTATATTTCTTCTATCGGCATTGGATTGTTTATCAAGGTTTGGCGTAGTAAGTTGCCGATGTACGTACAGACAATTTCGAACAAGTTCCATATATATACATAATTAATTAGTTCTACTAAAATTAATTTTTAGAATAAATTTAAAAACAAAAATCTATTCAGTTCGTATCTCTAATTCTGAAAAAAGAAAAAGCGAACGAGGTATTCTCTGAATATGAATGAAATAATGAAACTAGTAAAAGCAATTATGCAGCAGAAACTCAGTTAGCATTAAAAAATTAGCTTCATTCACGAATTCAGGAAGTATAAAATCGCGTCGGAAGTTAGCGGAAAAATATTAAAGTTATAAATACTTACTGCCCACGTGTCTGAATAAACTGGGCATTCATCTACTTAAGTACTTTCACTTTTCCTTGTTCATTTTTCTTTCGGGATGAAATAGCTCTTTTACCTTTAACTCTCTTTTTCTATCTGGAATACTACCAAAGAAAAGTTTTCTGCATACTCCTTCCAGCAGAAGTGGACCGTTATCGAAAAACTTAAAATTACTTTATTCTCGCAAAGGCAATAATATTACCCCTTAATTCCCACCTTATCTAAAAAAAAAAAAAAAAAATGCCTTCTTTGCAACTACCAAACCGTCAATCAAACGTGCACCCTTGTGAACAATCCGCAATAATCGTCGAACAATCCGCGGAGGAAGGTAAAGTGCGAGAGGATCGAGAAGCGGCTCTCCTGACCGACTGAATTCCAGCTGTTCCTCTTTACTGGAACCGGCGCCTGCCTGCGCATCGAGCGATTTCCTCGGGATATTACGATGCCGTTCGCGTGCGAGACTCTTCAGACGTGTATACGTATTGACTAGTATAGTATAGTGTATACGTAGGCCTTCGGCCGCCGGATGTGTAAGACGAGCGAATTCAAGGGTCAGTCGGAGAGGACGCCGGAACAATGCTGCTCCCGCAAATATAACTTGCACAGCATTGTCCAATTACAGCTTATGATCCGTTGGCTTTACATATATCTCACCCCCTTCGCCGTTTCTCAGGCTGCGTGATTCTCGAGCCGCTTCCTAAGCAGGGGCACCCCTCTTACGTAACGTAATGCGGTACTTCGAGGGAATATGCATTCGCGGATGTCTCGCTGAATTATGCGCCGGGAATAAGAGTGCATGTATCGATCGGGGGTTCCTTCGCGAAATCTACTGGGGGATCTAGAAACGCGGACGGTACGATAAGAGGGAAAGATTACTACTATTAGGGATTGGATAATGTTGATAATGCAAGCTGGTTGGGCAATTAATGATTTGACTGGGTGAAATAGACTCGACGAATTTTATTGATTTAGTAAAACTAAGTACTTGGACAGTGGGGTAAAATATTCATGAATTTTAGAATTACTTAATATTAAGTTCGAAATTGGGTATTTGAATAAATTTCGAATTATAATTTACGTCAACGTGATTTGATATCATCGGTTTAAACCTTTAATTTCAAAATAACGAGAGGTGCTTTTGAGTTCGAACAAGTTGTTTCTTTCACGTTTATTCAAAACTGTTTGTCAACTGAAATGCTTTAAAATCTCTCCATCGAAGCAAATGATGAAAGTTAAAGTAAACCATATCTCATCAAATAAATCATCGAGCGCGTTCCATAGTAAGCATGAAATTCGATTATAACTCGATATCTTTGGTAAATGGTTTTGAAATTAATATTTATTGATGCGCAAGCACGTCGTAAGTATGTAAATTAAATAGAAAGTTAAGGCTGGAAATTGCAAATCAAAAGTTCCAGTGTTATATTAGCTATTGTTTGATTTTAATACAATAGAAAATATAGAAAAGGATTTTACGAGAAAAAATCTTAAGTTGAAATTTTCAGTGGAAACGAATGGATGCACAATGTTTTTTTTCGGTCGGTAACAAAAATTTTCGTCCTCCAATTTTCAATGTGAATAATGTCAATAGTGAAGACTTTCATCCCGCTGATTGTGGGTTTGATTTTCATTTATGGAGTAAAACACGCGCTCGTATATCAAAAAGTTATGCATATTCCGAAAAGGATTTTACGTATTTCAAGCAATCAGAATTCCGTAAAATTTCGAGCCGATGAATATTAGATGAATTATTCAGTATTGAAACTTAAATTGGAAATTTAAAAATGATGTTTCATTATGTTTATCCAAGAAATAAAAATGTTAATCTGATGTGTACTTACGAAAGGGAAAAATTGTCATCGCGTGCAAATAGAAAAGTTGTATTTGATTTACCTGCAACAAAGAAGGTAAAAGCTAATTAGTACATTTCTGTTTCATTAAAATCATATTATATTAAATAAAGATCAAATTTAATTTTAAAACCTATTTACCAAATCAATAAAAGTTAATTATTTAAATTATGAAATACGGATTAAAATTGCAAAATATTTGGCTTGATTTGGCTAAAATAATGTTTCAGTCTTTCTGTAAGCCCATTAAACGCTGCAACACCCCAACTCCAATAGGCAAATTGATCCCCCGCTGTAAATTGACCAATTACTTCCCTCAAAATGAAAAACCTCAAGCACCCGGTTGTTATTTTCCTCATCTCCTCTCTTTTTACGTCCCCTCGAATGAAAAAGAAAATCGAGCGTCAGCGGGCACGGCCGTCTTTCATCCCGGCGAAAAGTCCGAGAGCGAGATTTTTAAGTACTCGCCTCGAAGCCCCCGCATTTGCGGCCGAGTCGTAAACTGCGCGTCTGAGCCAGTCGACGACCGCAGCTGACGCTCCGAGAGCGGCAGCAGCAGCGCGACTCGCGCCAAATCGGAGCTCTGCCTTTTATGATCGCGACGGAGGGACCGCCGCGCGGCGAGTCTGGCGATTGGAAACGGCGAAAAAAAAGCCACGCGAGAGAGATCTTAATTAAAAAGTTTCCGCCGCGCGAAATACGCGGCCGCGGACGCACGTTTGTGTATAACTCCGCGGGAAAATAACGTCAGCGACTGCGCTGCACAAGAGAGGGAGGAAAGCTCCGGAAAATCAAACGGTTCGATATGGAGCTTTTATGAGCTTTTGAATTGTTTTAAGGGATTAGTAAAAAGAGAGGCAGGTTTTTTATGGTAATGCGGATTTTGGGGAATGCAATACTGCTGCAATAAAGTGCTTTCAATAAATATCGATGCTCGAGATATTCGATTCAAATGTACTGTAAGTTATTTTTTAATAAAAAATGTTTTCTTTCGTCTACTAATGCTAGAATATTTTTCTGCGGCTAACAGTAAACGGTGCCTTACGTAGTTTTATAGAGTAAGTTTTGGTTCGATAATGCGAAGTGAACTATTTCCCTCATGAAAGAAAGTAATGAAATGGTGATTTCGAACGGGTCATTAATGCAATCAGTCAAGGCAGCATTTCTACTAGACACGGGCCGATAGTTCGGAAGCTGTAATTGGTTGCTTTCGATCAATCACGTTGAAGAAAACTGTCCAAGGTCGGGCCTATCCAATCCAATGAGTGGAACGTATTTGACCGCGTATATCTTCGGTTAGAATCCGGCAAAAAATTCTTGAACTAAATATAACGTGTCAGTTTTAAGTCTACTGAGAAGTAAATCATTTTTTTTTAAGTATAACGATTTTGTGAGAAACTTGTCGTTCCACTTATTGCAATAAAATTTTTTGTTAATATTTCTTCACATAAATCTAGAAAATGGAACTCTTACTTCATTGATACGTTTTTAATCCTTGTTTATCAGCGGGAGCGCTACGGCAGCTGCAAGATTACTTGGAAATATAAAATTATTGTTAGTTACACCTTATAATTGTTATTTATACAGTTTAGTAAATTTTAAAAAGTATAACCTAATTAATTTTTAGAAAAGTCAAATATTAAACGAAAATGAAAGAAAATTTGATAAATAAGGTTATCAAAAAGGGAAAATTAAAAAGTAAGACGTTCTTTTGTACTTTTTATTGCTTTTCGTAAAAACTATTTATTTACAAGAACCGAATATTGCAATTTCATTAAATATTTTTCCCGATATGCTTAAACCAAGCTCCCCGAAAAATGTCATTTCTAAAACGTTAATTAGAACTAGCTGCGCACGTCAATAATTAGGTAATAAATTCCCCTTAAAGGCCGCGCGCGGCCCTATTTAAAGGTAAATTATACCAGAACAGTGATGTTAATGGCTATCATCGCCGTCGACGCCGCCGACCGTGCTTTAAAATCGCAAACTCAACGTACCCCGGCCACGAAATCCGCGAGGAAATTCACTGGTAATTAGTCTCGCCCTGCCTGTCGAGTGGTCTCGCGAGAGACGGGAAAACGGAGCGCGGCGAGGAAACGAGACGGAGGAGAGAGAGAGAGAGAGAGAGAGGAACGGCCAACGAATTAATTGCGTCGCGTCTTCGAATGGCCGTTACGCGGTGTAATTACTTTCGGGGAAATTAACGCGCTCCCCGTTACGGCGCACGCATCCGCAACGATCGGGGAGCCGGAATAAACTCTCCGCGGCGGCCCGATGCGCTCGTTGCCCCTCCGAATAATCTGTTTCTTTGCCCGTCGATAGCAGTCGGGGAGCCAATTCAAAAGATTAACGAGGAATTTCAACGTGGAATGGCACTGACTAGAGGCTAATCGAGATGCTACTCTCAAGTGAACCTTCCTCTCGACAGTATAAATAATGAGGCCCATTGATCGCTTTTTGTCCATTCTCGGGGAAGCCAATGGGCTTTTTTTTCGAAAAACGACTGTTATTTTAAGTGAAACTAACTTGTATGTACATAAGGAAGAATCAATTTATAAATCAGTTTAGATTATTGGTATGTAATACAGAACGGATTTTATTACACAACATAAAGTAGTCTTAATGGGTTATTATAAAAGTATAAAGTACCTATGTATGATGTAGCTACTTCAAGTAACACATTAAGCAATAAGTGTTTAATCTAATTATTTGCTAATATGTATTTTAGGTTTACTTTTTATTGAACCTAAATTTTCAATTTAATACAATTGTAATATATAATATCTATAGAAAAGCAATTAGATTTTTAAGAATATGTTCTTCTAGTTGATAAATTGCTTTCAGTGAACCAAAATCAATCGAAAACTTCTCCATTAAAGTTTCAGCTTCTGACAAGAGGCATAACTTCGGGGCTGCAAGTAAAATAAAGCCAAAACGCAAACAGCCTTTCATCACGAATCCACTCTACCTTTTCCTCAAAAATTAACTGATGAATTATGTATGCTCCTCATCCATTATCTTGATTTAATACTTTGATTAAGAATATCTTACTCGCCGAAAGTTTCGCAAAATCGCGACATTCGACGAATGACGTCACTCACTCACAATAATCAGTTAGCGCCGAGTCAAGAGCATTTTAGACGTGTTTCCATTCCGTACACTTAACTTCTTCAGACTTAATATTTTAGAGAGGAAGACGAAGCAGAGATGGCAAAGTGGCTAACGATAATTTAATTGCTTTACTTGACGGGGAACTTTATTATGTAAGTCGAGGCAGGATGGTTAAGTTAGCTACTTGCATCATCGGAGAATGCAATAGAACTACGCAAATTGTAGTCTCATAATTAATATGTCGGAATAATGCAAATGCAGAAGCAAGTACAAATGTCATGGGCATTAATGCGTCACGGCCGACGAGGCAACATTAGTATGCTGTGAAATTTGTTCTGTAAAAAATTATTTTCCAGGTGTTGAGATTGTCAAGAAATGACGCGTTTTCTCCATTTTTCTCGAAATCTCGCAATAAGAAAAAATGTTTAAAACCCACATTTTGGGGGATGTATATATGCACGTGTTTTTTCACCACAAACAAGGACGAATTATCGATATCTTTTTGATATAAAAACATCAATAAAAGTAAAAAATTATTAATGAGCCTAAAATAAATTGGGTATATTTCCCAATTTTATTTTAGGGATAATAACATTCTGCAAAAATCCATTAAAAACTGTATGAAAAGTGCGCCTGTTTGGTCTGTAATTGGTTAAAATATAGCTTTGCCTGTCATAAATTTTCTTCGTTTTTCCACAATAAATATTTAATTAAAAAAATTTATGCGAAAATTTCATTTTATTTAAAATCGATGGATAATTAAAATTTAAAAACTTAATTGAATTTTAAAAATTCTCATTTTTAAAGATTAAAGTACGTAATTACTTTACTCTTATGGCAAAAAAATTTCTGTCAATAAAATTTTATCTTTTATAATAATAATGATCGCAAACTCATTAAAGATTGAAGAATTTAATTTAAAATTTTTCAAAGTTTTCCTAGGCACAAAAGTCTATATTATTTTGAAAAGGAAAGTAAAAAGTGTCTAAAGTTAAATTAAAAATTTTAAATTAAATAAAATTGATTATCTTTTGCTTTGTCTTACAAAATTAATCATAACAGCTTATAGAATACATTGTAATAATTTTTTAACGCTCTAACCATCGGCAGGACAATTCTATTTACGATGACAAACGTCATCATTCAAAATCAAGCGCTTGCAGTTGACAGTACATTTTTCTTTAACCCATAAACGCAGGATCCCAGAAATGCGCGCAAGTTGTCATATGCCGCCAGAAATTTCGCATAAATGTGCCATTCTAAATTCAATCATGCAGGCTACATCGCAAATTAATATCGTTAACCACACGCGCAGAAGTGACAGTCCGATGTCGGTATCATCCCGCTCGCGCTTATTGCGGACGCAGGCATAGTCAGAAACAGACAGGAACGGCCGGTCGGAGATGTCTATTTCATCTACGATTTGTATCATTCGCTGAAAGTGAACCTGGATTTTGTCGTACCGCGGAGGTCCGCGCCCAATTACAGCTTTGGACATTCAAGCGAAGGTTTCGCGTGTATACGAATTTGGAAGGCTTCTGAATATTTTAATTTGAAGTTGAAGCGATGGATTACTCAAATGACCCTTCAATTATCATTTATACTATAATTTATAGAAAATTAAAGTATAAATGGTAATTGAAAGGCCATTTGAGTTAATGCATTGCATTGCGAAAATATGGGAGTTAAAATGTTTTCTCAATGCATTATTCAAGAAAATTTTACACGCGAACTTCTTCCTTAAAGCACAATACATTTTGAGCTTAATATGCAATATTTCCCAGGGACTTTACTGCACTTTATCGGCTGATTTTTATGCTCCGGACAGCAATGCACCGAAGTGCAAGTACGAGAATTGACGATTTTAAAAAACCGTGAGGCTTTCGTCCGTCGGTGACTGTGGAAGAATAATAGTCGAACGAAATGGAACCCGCAGCTCCTGAATTTATAACCCAAGATAAAAGGATGTGAGAAAAATGGAAATGCTATTCCATAGCATGATGGCCCGGTTCGATATGGTCTCCCAGTTGTCAAAAAATTTTTAATGAGATTTCTTGATTTCCCAACTAGGCGCTGCTGGCATCAATACATTTTTAATTGATTTCAAAAATAAATAAATATAAAAGTGAATATATACATTTAGCAAATATTAATATAGTGTAATAAAGGTATTTATTTTAAAAATCGAATGTAAAGCCAGAGTAGAATAAAGTAAATTACTGTGATATCTTGCCAGTAATTTTACTTTGACAGGGTAAAATTTCATTCAAAATGAAATTAAATTTCATTAATAAAGAAAAATTTAAGCTAAATTAACTAAATAATATTTAAGCTAAATTAACTTTTAAATACTAATTTTGAAAATAAAGTTGACTTAATTAAATTGCTTGAAATTATCAATTTTTTTTTATAGATTCATATTTGATTACTTTCGCGCAATTTTAATAATATGGTAGTAAAGGCAATTGGATATCATTTATAAAGGGTGAACTTTGCTCTTTATATTTTACGCTAGAGTACGCTTACTTTTCTCAGTGATTTCAAATTATTAATAAACACATTTAAGTATATAAATGTAATACGTAAAGTGTCAAAACTTAACGCGGGTAAGCCATAAAGAAAATTTATTTTATGAAAGGGCCATTAAGTCACCTTTCAAAATAACATTTTAGCCCCAACGCGAAGTCCCTACCTAAAAAGGCAGGAATTAATCAATAGAGGTCAAAAGTTCCCATAAAAATCCTCTTGGAAAATTCTCACTTCATAAACCAATCGCATATCGTACATGGATCATAAAATTCCCGCAGTACCCGGGGTTATGTTACAAGTAACAAAAACCTGCGCGCAAAATGCCACCTGCGTCCCTAGTGCACTTTTTCTTCTTTTCGGCGATATTCACCTGTTCGCTTAATTTTTTGCTGTACACGTTAGGTGTCGTTACACGTAATGGTCTGATATCGGTAAATAAGCAAATTAACAGCTGCGAAAAATTTTAAACATGTATATATTTTTTTTTATCTTGAAAATGTATTCTGTAATTTTTTACTTAGCGACTCGGCAGGTTATCTTAATTCTTTTTTTTTTTATTTTTGTAAGCACTAACTTGATAACTGGAATTTTATTAAAAGTATTGATAAGAACTTTTTTAATATCTTCCCAACGAATCGTCCTAACATCAAAATTAGTAGCGCAGAAAAGTAATTTTCGTAATTTAATTAATGGCTTTCGTAATAAGTAAATAAGTTATCTTGGAAAAAGAAATCAATAATTTCTAATTCCCAGGCGGGAAAGGTTTGAGAGAAACCTCCGCGCCGACTTTGAAATTAAATATCTGGTCGATTGGAATGTAGCCTTTACTTTAGAGGGACTTATTGGTAACTTCGTTTTTAATTATCGGATCTGTTGCAAAACATGTTTTACATTTCCCCTATATTTGATTTAATACTATTTTCAAACGAAGTAAATGTGTCAATCACCTTCTATGTAATGAATGTACGTATAAACTCAAATGTTGAACATTAATTATAAAACCATACTTAAATTTAAATTAGTAAATTTTTTTTTTGTATTGCAAAAATCGAGATTTTCATTGTCTTAATAATGTATTATTTATATGAAAATTGCAATACTCGTTTGTAAAATTTTGTTATTTGTCCAAATATTAACTAAGCATTCAAATAATAAGATGCACAAAGTCATATTAAAAATACCTGTTCTCTCCGTCAAAAGACCATTCCGCCTTTTTCGATAAAATTCATTACGGCCAAAATAATACCTTCGGGCCGGCCACTTACGTCCACCTACGGCAGTTAGATAACTCGAAACTTGGGCGCGCACCGGCAACGATACATTAACGCGCGCGGAGATTGTCCGGCGCCGGTATCATTGTTCGGAAAGTACGGCTCTCCGAACTTCCGAAGAGGAAAGTTCACGTCTTGCTCTCGCCGCTCGGATACTTGTCCGGTCTGGTCTCGGCTACTCGGAGAAAAAAAAAAGAGGTGCGAGAGAGGACGACGCGAGAGATCGCGGCGGAAGAGAAACAGCTGCGGAAAAATAAATAAATAAAGAGCGCGGCCCCGGCTCCGGAATCGGGGGAGGGAAGAAAGTTAGCGCGAAAAACTGGTGGCTCTTACGCTCGATCTCTCTCTCTTACTCTTACGGGGAGTGACGATTTATTTGCCGAAGGCCGGGAGAGCGCTTCGGAGCTTCTCGAGAGCCGCGTGATTCAGTAAACCGTTTTGCGCCGAAATTGAAGTCAAAAATTAAACCTGTTTAAAGTTCGAGAAATCTTTTTTATCTTCCAAAGTTATTCCGCTGAAAAAGCAGAGTTACCTCGCGGGAAGAAGTTGCAGTTTCTCCAAAATTTAAGTGCGTTTTCCTGATGTAAGTTTGAATTGCGAAAACAAGAAAGAGCATCGGAAATCTTTAAATTTATACTTTTTACGACAGAGAAAAAAAACCGGTTTCTTTTTTTTCAATTTTTCACAACAAAATGTTAGAGAGAAGTTTCACTTTGAAACAATACGCGTGTGCTTAAGGAGCTTCTTCGATTCCCTTTCGCGAGATTGCTGTATCCCCGAGCGTTGACTGCCGCGCACTTTCGCAGCCCGCCGTCTGAGGAAACTTTCACTTGTCATGGTAAGTGCCAATTTCTCTTTCCCTCACTCCGCGTTTGTTTTTCCGTCTCCTCTTCCTTTTTCATGCATTTTTCATCGCTTTGCCCGCCGCCCGCCTTTTCTTTATTCGACGATTCGTCGCTTTTTTTTGTTGCTCTCCCGCGTCTCCTTCCTCTGGGTTTCTTTCCAGCTCCTTCTCTCTCTCTCTCTCTCTCGAGCTGGGCGCGAGCTTTTTCGTCGTGCCATTTTTAAAAAGTAATCGCAAAGAAACTTCTTTCTCCTGCAGCTACTTCTTCGCTGTTCTTTCGGGAGACGATTTCTCTCGCCATCAAGGAGAATATGTGAGTTCACGCGGAGAGAAGCTACCGCGAGGTTCCTGCAATTTTCCTACTTTTCTGCCTCTCTCTCTCTCTCTCTCTCTCTCCCCTTCTTTCGTTTCTTGATATTCTGAAGAATTTACGGTGCAACTTGTTTCTCTGCAGATGCAGTCGCGTATAGCATTCCGTGGTTTTGATGAATTGCAAAGTATTTTTGGAAATTCGAGCAGCGTAACTTCACGACTTTTTATTGACTAACTTTTTAGATTTTTATAGACGCTTTTAAAGCATTACGTAAATTTATATTTTAGACACGAGTTTAATTGATATAAGTTGGTACTTATGTCAATAATGATGTTTGTCTAAGGAGTCTAGCATAATGAAATTTTGTATACATAAATTTTGAATTAATAAGAGTAAAGTTTTATACAAGTATTTATTACGAAAAATATGAATTTCAACAAACTATACGATATGTCTCTTTCTCGGCACGTGTAAGATGTTTCGAGTCATATTTTTCAGATAGATCGCACGTAAAACCTGACAAACTGCCATCACGATCCTTCCAACTTTTCATGAATTACGAAGATAAACATTTTTAAAAATAGAATTTCTTCAGAATAAGATATACGTTTCGCGTTGCTACAAAAAGAAAGATCACAAACAGGTAGAGAAGTAATAATTCTTGGTGTAAACGTCAAAAGCAACGCAATCGATTAAAGTTGCTGAAAACAGCAATTAAAACAAATAAAATATTTTCCTCTCTAGAAAAAATTGACCGTAAAGAATTCTAACGTGAGTTTTCAAAATTAACTACAAAATTCTTAGCTGCACGCGCAAATTAGTAATTTAAAATTGATACAAATATAACAGTTATTATAGAATCATTATAGAACTCAGCACCAGCATTTCTTGAATTTCGATACAGAATTGTATTTCCACGAGCCTTTATTTTACATCGTCGTTCCGAAAAACTTATCTTCAAGGAGGTCGTACCTGACATTCCCTCGTTACGAATCATGCAAGAAAGCTCGAAGCCACTCAACAAATTGATTCGCAGGAGCGGCAGCGCGTCATCCAGCCTCTCAAGCCCGGCTTCGGAAAATCGCTTTATCTCGATTTCTCGAAATGCACACGTGCGCTCAAACGTCTTGCCAGGCTTCATGTGTGTTACTACACCCGACAAGTAGCAGACTTCGAACCCCCCCCCAAGCCCTCCCCCCGACGTCAGGCACGTCAGCTCGTAAACGATGCCTCCGCGGCGCGAGGCCGTGAAACTGCAAGTGGAAAGGATCGAGCTGCGCTCAGACGTAAGTAGCGAGGCTGCGCACCGCTCGGAAATTTGCATCGGGACAGTGTGTACGCGGGAATTCGCCGTAAACCGATTAGAAATCCGCCGTGTGCCTATACCTCTCGCCGTCGGAGTCTAAGTAATTAGCGGCGGCAAAGCAGACACGTATAAGATAAGTAAGCTCGGAGGAGAGAGAGAGAGAGAGAAAGAGCCGCCGCCGCTGAATAAGTAATCGAGGAACAGCTGCGCGCTCTGCCCGAGGAGAGAGAGAGAGAGAGAGAGCAACAGCTGGCCTCGTTCTTGCGAATTTGCGCGAAAAATAAAGCGCCGCGCGCCGTCGACTCCTCCCGGGGCATCCGAGGAATGCTGAATTTATGGACGGAACTTGGAACTCTTTCTTCCGCCGCTGCAAAATCGCTTTTTCCTCGTTGCCCCCCTCTCTGATTTTTGCCAAAGGCGTGAATTAATTGCGCCTCTATTCGGGGGCTTTAATTTATGCGGGAGGGGGATCTTGTTTCGAGTTTTGTGATTTATTTAGTCAGGCATTAGTGATAAATAATAGGTGCGACTTATTTATTAACCGGTTCCCTTTCGGTAAATCATAAGGCGTTATAAAAGCTTAGGTTCTCGCGAGAAAATTTATATACTGCAGGGAACACAATCGTTCTTATACAGTCATTTAATACTTCTTAAAACCTTCGAACGCCTTTCACAATTGCGAAAACGCAACAATAAACCGACTTTCTCCAAACTCCGCAGCCAAGTATCTTAATGAGAGTTGCAAGTTATTTCCCGCCTCGCTAAAATATATACTTATTCGAAGCGTTCCTAAAAACGCGCGGCTACGCCCAACAATTAATTCAGCAAAATACAGCGCCGCGCCGGAGAAAGATAAGTTGACGAATCTCTCCGGAAAGTAATTTGCACTTCGCGCCCCACCCCGATATCGCGCGACTCAACACTTTCCGTACTCTTATTTTTCGAGCAAACCTTCGTTCAAATTTAATCCCCACTCCTCCGAAGGAGTTCGTCTCAACTTTCCCATTCAGTGATAAATGCATCTTTTAAGTTTGACTTTCGCCTCGGCGTATTACCGCTGTTGCCGGCAACGAGGAGCAAGTTTGGCACACAAAACGTCTGCCTGTCTGCCTCTCTCGGCTCGCGCCCAACGCCGCGCGAACCGTATATACATATATAGTATAGCTTATAAACTTGTAACAGTCGCACTTGGCACGCACCCCGGGCTACACGTACATGCACTTACTCAGTGCAGCCCTTGATACCGAGAAGTCGTTGCCTGCAGTGGAACAAGAGCACCGGAATCGCCGGGAGAGGAAAGCGGATTGTGTTGGCGGTGTTTTTTGAGGCGCGCGGAACGAGGCGGGGAGTTGACTTTATCGATTGAGAAATAAAACGCCGCGAGAGGAAAGTAAGAGTATTTTCGATATTTAAGCAGGCAATTTGTTGTCTTGGCGAAATGAGGATAATCATTGGCTCGGGTGATTTGTCTCTTGATACTGCGACGTCGGTAGGTTTTTTTAAAATTGAAAATTTATTAAACAACGATATTTTGATGCCTTTAATAACTTTTGGCTGCAAAAATTTTAAATGCAAATCGACCAATAAATATGCAAATGAAAAGGGCATTCATTTATAGCCGATAATTCATTAAAAGGACCATAAAATCGATGTACAAGCGCCAATGTTGAACAACTCCGATACGAAAAATTTATCATCTTCTCCACTTTACCCTTTCAAATTTTTCATAATTTTAGAGGAAAGCACGAGAATGCTATTTTCCACGGCGAATCTGCATGACAGTGGGTCTTAACACTCCCTTACTCAGGAATCAGCAATAAAGACAAGAGAAAGTTTAAATACTCGACCTAATATGCAAATCAGCCGATACAATAACAGTCGCGTCAGCTGGCGGGGTTGTGGTATGTTGGGCGTACGTGACACGCCGTTAGTCGTTTTGTTTCTAGCTCTGTATCTGCTTCTGCCTCTCTGCCTTCCGTGCGGTGGCAGAGCAAATACTGTTGCGAGAAAAATTCGAGTGGAACGTAACTCGAGGCGGTTTTTTTGGGCTTTGGAGAGTGAGTTTTTAGCGTTTAATAAGCTTAAAGGATTCTGTTGGAGAGCATCAATTATGTTATAGGCCATCTAACTTTGGCAATAAATTCAGCGGGTTATGCGGAATTTAACCTCCAGAATTTTCAAATAGAGCCAGTTTGACCATTTTCAACAAGCACTCAAACTTGTTTATCCATATATCGATCGGTGGAATCGAAATTTGCAAAAGTTACTTCATGAAATGGCTTACTAAGAGCCTTCATAAATATTCAACTAATCGGATTGTTGGATCACTTTAGTTGATACCGAAGCAATTTTGGCGCTGTATTTTCAATATTTCATGGCGCATTAATTCTTTAGTTGAAATGCTTATAATATGATACCTGGCGCAATAAAAACTTGCAAATTTATGCACTATTTTACTATTCTATAAAAAGCAAACTCTGTTCTATTCTGCCTATAAACGTTCCTTCCATAACTTGTCTTATCAAGAAAAATAACAACCATGACCAGCCCAATTTTAACATTTCACCCGCTCCATTTCTTCTTCATCACCTTCTATCTCCCTTCAATTCACCAGATCAACGCGGTTACATTCTTAATGTTGCTTGTTAATTCCATGTTCTTTTATCTCTCCAGTCCCTTTTATTGCTCTATTTCTCACTATCTCGGGCTGCTATTTCTGCTTACGTTCTCGAAAACCCTTGTTACGGCTTCGGCTCGGCGCTCCGTTTTTTCCGCGGCTTTTCAGGCCACGCAATCGACCGAAATGCTCACAACTTCGAACTTTGCCGGGATCGGCTCTCCGCTTCGATGCGATACAGGGGTGTTAAACGCAAAACTGACAAACGAGAGCAAACAATACTCCAATTAGCATATTATTCTTGAACGGTGACAATGGCGATTTTTAAAAAAAACGCTTAATTTACTAGGGTTGCGTTTGATGATCCGACATCGAATATACGAACGAGAATAAAGTCGCATACTTTATAGCGTTTTAACTGATGCTCCTGAAGAACTGAAAGTAATTTATGAAGCAATAAATACTGAAGTAATGTTAGAAATACGTTTACAATACTGTACCAGCGTTTCTACGAAATTGCTGCAATACTTGTTACTACATGTGTATATGTATTAGATTAACCGTTTTATTTTTCAAAGAGTAAAAAACGCAATAAAAATCTGTAAGTATCCCCTAGATTACATCTTTTTTACGGTGCACTAACATTAAAGCAACTGCTACTTCTCTCTCTCTCTCTCTCATCTCTCTCCAAGAAAACAGCATCTTCATCGCGGCTTTGTTCCTCGAAAAGGGGATAAATAAATTTGATTCCCCGCTTAGGATTCCAAGCGTCTAACTCCGTTCTTACGCGGGGTGGAAGAAGAAAAAAAAACCTTCAACCGGCTTTAAAAGTTTACCGCATCCGCGCGTAATTGAAGTGATTGCCTCTCTCCCCCTTTGTCTTGCATCCATTATTCCTTATTCGCTCTCTTTGCTGCCTCTCTCCGCGCGTACAAGCGGTAATGGCCAGGCCACTCAGCATAACCCCGCTCTAATGAAGCGTGTGCTAATTTTCACGACGAGTTTCCCAGCCATTTCGCGCTGCGCGCGGCGGTCGGATAATCTCTCCTTACGAGGCGGTGGCTTTGAACGCCGTGTGCAGTAACCGTCGCGGCTCTCTCGCTGTACTGCGCGCGCGCCTTTCGAGAAAATGAAAACGAAAGGCCAAAGGACGCGCAAGCAAGCAAGCAAGCTCCGCTATATTCGTATGTACCTTTGCTCGTGTCGACGGCGTGCTTGATTTAGAATTTTAATAATATTTGCCGACACGCCGAAATGATTCATGGTACCGCGAATTCCCGTGAAATTTCGCGTAGCCGGTGATTAATTAAGTAAATTAATTAAAGGGCGCGTTTAATTAAATTTGTAATAAACTGTCCGTTTGCGAAGCAGCGTTGATATTTAGATTTAGATATTTTAATCCAATTTCAATCGCCGACCCACAAAGCTTATATCTTACAGTGCTTTACTTTATAAAAGCCGCATTTCATCAGCTAAATATACCTTGGTCAATTCCAAAGCACAGAAGAGGTATCCTCGAGGAAACTTGAAATATACCCCTTGTTGATATATTCATACCGTCGGATTACAGGACGCCGAGGCCTCTCGGAAATCGTCGAAACTTTTCCTGCGCCGCTGCTCTCCTCGGGATTTTTCTTCGGCTTCTTTTTACCCTCTCGGCTCTCCCTTTGACCCGTCTCGCCTTGGAATCATAGCGCCAGGCATTTCAATCTCCCCGCTTTCCGGTAGAAATTTTCACCCGATCCTTCCTTGATTTCTCATTCTCGATCGTCACCGCCTCCGCTCTCCTTTTTCCTCCCGCTCACTGTTTCCGCTTGACTATTTCCCGCCCCCCTTTTTTTTTCCTCCGCGCGCCGAATTCTTTCTCTTTCTCTCCCTCTGCCGCGGCTGCTCGAGAGAAAGCGTCTGAAAGTAACGCGAGGCAAAGGGAGGGATGGAAATTGCGCGAGAGCGCGGATGCACGAGACTGTTGCGACTGAAAGCACTTTGCTAAAGGCCGTCTTTTTTGCTCTCTCTCTCTCTCTTTCTCTCTCTCTCTTTCTCTCTCTCTCTCTTTCTCGCAGGCTAGACCGCGCAAATTGTCGCCTATTCGTTGTTGCTTTTTTAAAGGCCGCAGCCGTCTTTTTCGGCTTGCTGAGCGTTAACGTTCCGCGGCTTTCACCTTCTGTTTAAGCCGCTTCGTTTTTGTTGTTGCGGAGGATTTAGTCGTAGGAGCAGTAATTCGAGAGTGCAATTGGATAAGCGGTAAACTTTTATGTGCTTACCATCATTTTTATATGAATAATTTTTAGAACTTTTATTTAGTAAATGGTAAACACTTCCTTTCGATTCGTCGTTTAATCGACGCTAAATAAACTCGGCTGTAAATTGAATTTTTCAACCGAAGTTTGTCTAAATAAAATCGTCTATCCGTTAATCTATGCCTCGAAACAAATATTAAACTTTTCGCTTTATCACCTTGATAAAAAAAAACAATTTTCAGCGCAAAACAAATAAAATCGTAAATCCCAAAGAATGACCTCGCTGTAAGTACCGCAGACAATATTGCGAATCCGATTGACCATTTCTAGTTTACAGAGAAAATCGGAAGAGCAGCATTAGCGGAGACCTTTTCCGTCTGTACTTAAGCTCCTCTTGCTGTCAGTTCTCTCTGAAAATCGGCTCTCGAACCGCGCGCTCGTCGCCCTTCTGCGCCAGCTGTATGACAGTTACTGCACTCGACACTCGATGCTTTTCCGAGCATTTGCCGCGGTTTCCCCGCCGCGGAAAGTAGAGGCTTCTGTTTCTTATCGGGGCAAAGGCACTTCTCTTGCTGGTTTGGTAACGGGAGCCGTAATTCGCGACTTGCCGCTCGTTGCTGTTTCTGACAGTAGTTTAGGCGGCTTTGCATTGAGTTAATGGAGATGATCAGTGAGATTTAATTACAAGGGCTGCCGAGCGGATTCGTAATTTCGCAATGTAATGATAACAAGAAACTACGAACCTATACGTTGTAGGTTCGTATAGTTTCTTTTTTTGTTTTGCTTCCTCCTAGAGGATTGTGATAGTAATTTTTGGAGTTGTTCGAAAAAACGGTTATAACTGTATTTTAAGGTGTCAGGAACAAGAATAAATGATTTTT
>UCOM01003444.1:0-17865 GCA_900474385.1 Ormyrus pomaceus | reverse complement strand
TTTACAAGGTAAAACTTATCTTGTTATGTTAGGATATATTTCATATTACAGCGACAACTTTCTGAGCTATTTACTAGCCAATGTCAATTAGAAAGAAAATTATCAGCCTATTTAATAGTGAAATCATGTGAAAAAAAGCGTTTCATCGCGACCTATTAAATAGCCACGGACTTATCTATTAACTATTTTCCTGGCCATTTTCAATGCTGGAAATTCTACCAGGGTATATTTATTTTAATTGGTGTTAATTCACTAATATAATAATAAATTCAATATAGTGCATAATTTCGCAGAAAAATCTCTAAATTAACTCTTTCGCTACTTGCAGTTGACTCCAAATGAGAATACTATAAACATGGATGATAAACCAAACAACAAATTCGTGCCTGAGCACTTGGAGTTACTCCAAGCACACATTCAGCAGAAGAACAAGCCCTCCTCCCCCTCCCCCTCCTCCTCTTCCTCTTCCTCCTGTTCCACCACCGTCTCCTCCTTCTCCTCCTCAGATGAAAGTGATAACGAGGAGTCAGGTTTACGCGCGGCCCGCGTCATGAGGAAAAACGTGCTAAACTATTACAAATCCCATCGGGTAAGAACTTTTTACTGATCATTTGTACTGCATAGATTTCAATCCACGATTCGCTGAATTTAAATGTTTAGGAGGAAAATGAGGTTGAAAATTGCCAAAAATTGAAAAATGCATAAAAATTGCCACTTTGAGCATTTTTAGCTTAGAAAATTGAAATCCAAAAAATCCAAAAAAATTCACTGACATCCAAAACATCAAGAATTCAGAGAAAAAAATATAGATATTTTTTCACAACTCAGGCATGAAATGGCCCTCATTTCACGTTAGAAAGTAGCGTAGAAAATCGAGCATTTCAAATGTTTGACAACATTTTTTATCCGAGCGGGGAAAAAAGTCACATTTTTTTAATTTTTAAAAGGACCCCGCACATTCCTTGTGGAAATTGAATTTCGATCGAAATTCGCAGGAGTTAGGTCTTGCGATGCTATCCAACTTTCTAACATTAAAAGAGGGCTTTTCATGCCTTCGTTGAAAAAAATACGGTGTATAATAAGGAAGAAAAGCTATTTCAGACTCAGGTGTGGTTTTCAGCACTCGTCTCTGTCTCGGCCACCTTCGTCGACTCCGACTCGTGCAGAACACCCTCGCTAGAAATAGCTTACTTTCTTCCCTTGTTGCACAATGTACTATTTTATAATCTATCAAAATTTATCAAGCCGTTTTTTTTTACGCAGGCTGAATTGATAACAAAAACGCTTGCCGAAAATTTATCCGGAGTAACTGATGGCGAACGCGTGCTAAGCGTCTTCGATGTAAAGGAGGCTGCACCGGAGGAAGGGGCACAATACGAATTGCCTTTTGCAACAACAACGACTCCCGAAAATTCCTTGGGAGTAAATGGTAACAACTACCTAAGCGTCTTCGATGAATTCAAGGAGGTTCCACAGGAGGGAGGGGCACTGGACAAATTGCCTTTTGCAACAAGAACGACTGCCGAAAATTCCTTGGGAGTAAATGATAACAAGTACCTAAGCGTCTTGGATGAATTCAAGGAGGTTCCACCGGCGGGAGGCACCCAGGACGAATTGTCTTTTGCAAGAAGAACGACTGTCGAAAATTTCTTGGAAAAAGATAATGTCGACTTAGTAAGCTTCTTGCGTGAATTTAACAAGCTTCCAGCACACAGGCCAATCGGCTCCCGCCCATTATATTTACGAAAAAGCAGAAACTTAAACTAATTTAATATATTATTGGATGAAATTACGTTGTTACATAATATTATATATCTATTATATATTGTTACATATCATAAGTAACTTAAATTTATATGAAATTTAAGAATATTTTTACAAGTGCATCGAAAAATTAATAACAACCATAATTAAGGGTTACTTACGTACCCTACAATATGAGCGGGAGTTCAGGTAAGCCTATGCAATGTGACACCAAAATTGAAAATATCAATACAGCGGCCATCTCCGGATCGGGTTTTCCTAATCAGGATTTATTCCACTGGGTTTGCATATTAGGTTTTCCCCGCTCCACAGGCATAATCCTGGGCAAATGCGGAGATGGAGGGGTCAGGCTTGGATATAAGATAAGGTTAGAAAAATATGAAAAAAGAAAATAAGAGAAGCAACTGGCTTGGCCACTGCCGGAGAGGACTCAGAGAGAAGAGTTTCCCTCGAAAAAAAAACAAACAAAAAAAAAACTAATTTTGTAACTATAATTTTGTAACTATAAATTTTTAGCTATAATTTTTTTTTTCTTTTCATTTTATTGTATCTAACTAAAATTTCAATAAAACAAATCTAAGAAAAAATATATTTTTTATTCTTCTATTTTTTTTCAATAAATTTAAATCGATCCTTAGTCAATCCATTACCTAAAATTAACCGATAAAAGTTAACTTAATCAAAAAGCTTAATTTACCATTTAAAGAGAACGAGAAAAGGCTGGAATACAAGAAAGTTGCAGCATCCAGAAAAAAAGACGTTAAAGCACAGGGGGGTATTAGAGCGAGTCCATCACATCAATATACCTAGCATCTCCTCAGAGCTAGTCCTCGAAACATTAGACTCGTCCGTCCCGAAGCACCGGCCAGCGGCGGCGGCTCGGCCATAATTATGATAATGGAGGCTCGCTCCGCGGCTGGCAAGTGTATCGCGTCCTATCGCGTCGAGTATCGTAAGTAGGGGATGAATCATTTATCGAGGCCCAGTGCCCATAAAGGGGCCGAGAGGTAAGGTGAGGCAAGCAGCTGCCTGCCGGTCAGTTTTATGTCCGCGCGCCGTAGAATTTGATCAAACTTCGTTTTGCGGCTACTCGGGGAGCAATAAGCGACCTGCTCTCTCTCCACTGGCGCCCCCTCCTAAAACACCCCGCCGCTCTCTGCTGATGCTGCTGCTCTCTCGCTGGCCCCCGAGGCATCGTAGCTCTGCACGAATGAATCAGACGCCTTCCACCCCCGACGCGGAACCCGATTATTCCGTTTGCAAGACTGTGCCTGGTGCACTCGCTGCTTTTTTTTTCTCTATGCTTGAGTTTGTTGCATGGACGGCGTGGTTTTAGAAGCCTGAAGTTTGCTCGATCTTCTGCCTCATTTTTTTTATATATATTTTCTTCATTTTTTTAGATGAAAAAAAAGCTTAATTTTATTTTAATTTTATTGAAAATTTGGGGGTTGTAAAATATAATACTGGTCAAAGCTGCCTAATATTTTATTCAACAATTATTATATTAGGCAACGCTTATCAGTATTATACTTCTACATTTTTCTTGCTGTTAGTCATATCAATTTCTATTATTTATAGAAAATTTTTACTTTTAATGACAAATACAGATTTGTAATTTATATAAATGTAACTTAATTGTAAATATCAATGTTTCCAAAATTTCATAAAACGAATAAGAAAATGATTATAAATTCATTTGTTTTGCACGAAAATTACTCCAATATTTAGCTCAATTCTAACATTTAATTATTAATTGAAAGAAAAATTGAAGAATAAAGCGCGCTTTGTACATAACGATTTTCTGCTTTCTCTCGCGCATTGGCTAAAAACAAAACATGCATTCCCCAACGTTCCAGCTGCCTCCTTATACCAATCCTAATCACGCGGCCCCCGTCTTTGCGCGCATTGTTTCTCGGCAAAACCAGTCAGCCCGGGGCTTTTCTCCCACATTACGCGCCGGGGGAATGATAATTTCCGCTTATCGTCGCCGCGCTTTGATTAATGGCCGGCTTTTTCCGCGCTTTTTATAACCTCTCCCCGTTCTCGGACTCGGGGCGATGAGTGGCCCGTGCTGATTTAATTTCCCAGCCCGCTAGATCTCTTTCTCCGTGCGCAGCGAGTGCGCGCCTCTCGTTTGAGTTTCCGAGAGGCTCGGCGTCGCTGCCGCCGCCGCCGCCGCCGCCGCTCGGAGACCTGCCATTACTGTCAGTCTTGTTCAGCGTCAGAGAGTCTCGGCTCTAGCCACTCTATTTGTCCTAGCTACGCCTGCTTTAACGAGTTACACGTATCCCGTCCGTCTGCTACATAAATCCTCGCTCATTTCTCTCTCTTACTCTCCACCTACCCATCACCTTAGGCAGCTTATTTCTCCCTTTTTTTCGAGCGCGTTTATTCTGTATAAACGTTATTTCTCTATTGTAATTTATTTCGTCGTCAATCGTTTATTTCACTCGACAATACGCGGAATTTATGAAGAATTCAAGCAAAAGTTGGTTTTAATAAAATAAACTTTGTATTTTGTAAAAACTTGTTTCTTAAAAAAAAAAAAAAAAAAAAAAATTAAATCGCAGTTTTAAAAACTGCGACCCGCTCTAATTGTAGCGCAGAATTAAAGCATTGCGCACACCAGTGCGCGACAAAATCAAGCGAAACCGCCGTTATCTTTTTACACGGCCTATATAGGTGCGGAATAATATTCAGCCTCGCAATAAAACCGAATCTACATCAATCAATTGCGCACTAACGGCAGGTTTCTTCAGCGGCAGTCAGTCAGTCAGTCAGAGCGCCGCGCGTTCCTCATCTTTTTCTCGTTCGGGGGAACCCGCGAAAACCCTCGATTTTCACGTCGTCGGCGCGCGCATTTTTCTCGAAGCCCCCCCCTTCCCGCTCGCCGCGCGCACACGTCAATTTAGCCGCGGATCCAATCTGATTTATGACGTTTTGATATCCATAACGAGCCGTTGCCTGTCTCTCTCTCTCTCTCTCTCTCGGGCCCGCGAAAAGAAAGGGAGAGAGAAGTGTACTTTCGCGAAAAGTGACGTAAGCGCGTAAATTGCGTATAATTGTCGAGCGAGTGCGAGCGCACCGCTCGATCGGCCGTGTCCTTTCTCGCTCCTAATGGCAGATGAATTCCAGGCGCAGCCGAGCAATTAAACGCCGTAGCGCCTCGCGCCAGGACATTTCGCAATGACACGCGGCGGTTTAGTTGCTGTTTTAAATCGGTTTTCTCGGCTTGTTTATTCGCTTTCGAGTTGCGTAGGAAGTTTTTTTTTTTTTACTTTAATTAACAATGTAGACGAGTGCGTTTTATCACTGAAACTTATATAAATCAGAAATGGTTTGTAATCTGTTATTTATTTATAATATTCAAGAATTGATGCTATATACGCTCGAAATGGAAAATTTGAGTCGTTATTCATGCGACGAGTTTATTTGTCAGAAATAACAGTGTGAAGTTCACTTGAACCATTTAATTTGACGTCATCCTCGAGATACCTCGAGCCTGCCGTTAGATATACATCTCTCTCAATTAATTGGGGTGATGTAATTTCTCTGTCTCGGAGCCGCGCTAAGATTTACATTACTCGGGTTTAATCGGTCGAGACGTAATTAGATTATCGATTGAATTACTTAAATCCAGACGTTTTACTCTGCACTTTACGGCGACAGCTATATCACTTCGGGTTTTTATTACGCAAACAAAAGTACACTGTAAAACTCTTTAATCAAAACAAGTCCAAATAAAATTTTAATTCTAATATTACTCCGGCATAATAGTTTATTAAATTAATACGCAATTATTAGTTATAATTAATGAAAGTATAGAGGGATAAAGGCAACATCTCGAATCACGTAAAGGAGCCCTAAATCGTCCTCTCTTTCCGCAAAAAAGGCCACCATCGCGTGGCTGCGACATACCGTCACGAAAAGCCGCAGAGCTAAACTCGCGCTTAATTATTAACGAAAAATTCTTGAGAAGCCATAAACGAGGCACTCTTTATTTTCCCCGAGCCGAATAAAGGGCCCGGGGCCAAAGCGGCGAGCAACAAAAAAAAAAAGCAAATATAAGATCGAGGAATAAATTACATTCTTTATTCTCCTGCGACAGACGGAAGAAGCAGCAGCGGCAGCAGCGGCAGCAGCCTCTCCCGTGGGAGTCTATACGGCCGGTTAAAGATTCAGGCTCTTGCAGGAGGCGCACGCATTGCAGGACAGGAGTTTTATACTCGCTCGGCGCTCACCGCCGGACGATTCTTTAATTTGTTTAAGCGACCGGCCGAGGCGAGCGATGTACCCCCCGCACCGTCTTATAACGCCGCCGCGCGCATAGACGACATAAAAACACCGTAAAAACTTCCTTCCCCCCCATAACTCGGGCTTATGACGCGGCCTGTAATCCCTCAGCAAGGTTGGATTACTCGGCTTCTCTCTCCCGGCGCCTGCCGAAAAGTCGAAACTTCGGCTTTTTCCTCGAGTCGAGGCTTTTCTCGGCTCCCGCAGCAACCCCCTCCCTCCCTTCCTTTCTTTTTTTTTTTTGGTTTTCATTTTCACCACTGCCGGGATTTCCTTCGCCATTATGACGGCTTTTTGCGGAGTAATTTACGGCTTTCGACAATGCGTAAAGGAATAGAATAAGTGTCGGTGCTGTTTGGACTGGTTTTATGGCGGGGCTTTGTAAGAACTTTATGGGAAATTAAGTTTTCTAATGGCAAAGATGCATATGGGAATAAGCTTTTTGGAGGATTCGGTATTGTTTATGAGTTTTACTTTAGCTTAGCGAGGGAATGATGGATTATAAATGGAGAGCTTTTCCACTGAGTCTTATTGTATCTGGCAATTTATCTTTTCTTTTTATTGAAAGCTTTATCTTTTATTGTTTATAATTTAATAAAAGCTTATCTTATATGACAGAAATCTGTATAAAAGCTACCAATACTGAATACTTTTATTTTATGCTATGCATATAAGTTTCTCAAATCTTCAGCAAGAAATAAATACGCTTTTCCATCAACAGAGACAAAAAAATACGTTCATTTTTCAATCGAACGCAATAAATAGCGGAGCGTCCGCAAATTTGCCGATACACCAGACGATAATAGCAGAGTCTACGGTAGAGACCACCGAAAGGTGAGGACTGACCGACGGAGCCTGCAATTACGTATCCGGGCTCTGTGCGGAGCGATTTTCATCTCGCGCCTCGCCGCGCGGTGCACACGTCCGCGAGCGCGCAACGAGACGTCGACGCGACGACGCGCGCAAACGTTGCGCCGGGGCAAAGATTCCTCGCGTCCTTTTTTTGCGCGCTCGCATATATGCTCTCGTACTTGGCAACCTCATAAATCTAAAGGCAAATAATTGCTATCCCCCCCTCTCTCTCTCTCTCCATGTTGATTCAGCGTCGTCGTTCAAAGGTCAAGAAACATCGAGGAGTGGAGGTACAGCTGATCTAAGCTTGTAACTGATCGCTGCGAGATGGGTGACGCTTGAAATAACTGTTGTTAAATTTGGGAGCGAAATTTTAAGTACTTCAAAAAATTAAAAGATAAAATAATTTCCAACGAATTTTTCTCATTCTTATTTTTGCGTACTCCGTGAGCTAATAATCTAAAGATTTGAAAAATAATCAAAAACTCAAATAAAAATATTCTCTTTGCAATTAAACCAACTAGTGCCCACCCATTTCTTTCATACCTTCCAGCTTCCGTCCCCCTCGAACCTGTCAGTCTCGTAGCGGCTCGCCCAGGGAGTGTTCGCCAATTAAAGTAAGCTAATATATTCATCGAGTCGGTGTCTTGCGGTCGAAGGTTAAGACGCGCCCGACGACGAAATCAAGTGTATCCGGAGGCGCGAGAGAGTATCGCCCGGGCTTCTCGCGCCAATTCTCAGAGCAATCTGCCGATGCAGATTAGATTCTTCCCCCCACCCCCTCGAGACGCGCTCTGCCTTTTCGCCGTGCGAGACTTTAAAGATTGATTGGAGGGGCGAGTTTTGAGAGAGGAACAGGAGACTGATCAGCTTTCCGAGGCTCGTAAGGGATGAATTAAGCGAATGAGCAGCTTTTGGGATAATGAAGCTTTTGAGGAGTGGCTCTTATTCATAGTCTAATGTGAATAAAACCCAATTGAGATGGCGCTCTTAGGGAAGATGTAACAGAAGGCAGCAGACGATTGTTGTGAAAAATGTAAAGAACCAAGAATAAATAAGTATGACCTATTCACTGTAAATCTTATAGTACTTCGGGCACTGTTGTTCAGCCGCCTATGAAGCATGTGTAAGGTAGCTATGGCCAAAAGTGACTATACCATCAAAATTGTTAGATTTAACGTAAGTTTTCATAAATCCAAACAATAATTATTTAAAGTCTTAAATCCCCTTTTACGCAGAATACTGATGGGAACTAAGCTAAGATGCATTTAAAAATTGATACATAGTTACATAAAAAGCCTACACAGAAGCTAGGATTTGAAGAAAGTAGTTTTCCCAGTTCTCTCAAATTCGTATATAAGAAAATCCCACTTTTCGCCCCAACCATCAATATTGAAGCGAGAAAAACCCGTTTCTCCGTCTCAGTCTCTCTCTCTCTCTCTCTCTCTCTCTCTCTCGCCTTGTTTTTATTTCGGGGAGGCTTTTGCGGGAATCGCTTCGCGCCACTCATTTATTCCATAAATCTGACGATAAATAACGGGACCATATTGGGGAGTCGCGGTCGCGTCTGCGTCCTTTTTTTCCCTTTAAGTGGGGAGCCGTGACGGCCGGTGCGGCGTACTTGTTTCTCTCTCTCTCTCCCTCTCTCTCTCTCGTTGCTTATCGCGGCTCCGCGCCACAAATGCGCCGGAACGCATTTAAAATGTATTGAACTGTCACGGGCCGGCGGTTTTTCCGGATTTTTACATTTTTCATCGGCGAGCGGGACGAGCGGGCGTATGGCCGGATTAGGGCGGTTATTGTTGCTCTTAAGTGTCTTGGTCAAGGGGATCTAGGATTTTGGCTTCGCCCCCCGTTCCTTCCCCCCTACTTTTTAGCTCGGCCAGCCGCGTGTCGATATGACCCAGCCCTTCTGCCAATTTACGGCTGTATAAAAAATCATTTCGATTGTACTTTGCCACGGATCAATGGTGCACTCGTTCCTTTTCCTTTTCTCTTAGTGATATTGTTCTTTTTATGTGAGGGGCAGTGGAGAGAAGAACGAAAACTGGGCAGTTTAAAAATTCAGGACTTGGCTATTAACAATATTTTTTTACAAAGACAAAGGAGAACTAAACTATAATTTGTGTTAATTCAGTTTAAGTTATAAATATTTATAAACGTTAAAAAGAAAATAACAAAGGCTTAAGTCGGTGAAAGTTTTAAATTTTGTACAAGCTTATTTTAAGACTGAAAGTCATTAGAAGTAAAGGGAATTTTTTTCTCGGCTGCGGTTTTACGGAGCTACTTAAGATAACAATTTCAAAGTTCATCGAATGCGTATCAAGGTAATTGAAATCGCAGCTATCTAACCACTAAGCTGGCGGAAATTGACTCGGAGTCGCCGCGTCAACGCTTCGGGCCGAGATTAGGGGCTTGTTTTCTACCTCAAGGCTCTAATCATTTCACTCTCACGCCCCTTCGATTTTGAATCAGTCAAAACATTACCGGCCTTTCATGAACATGTTCTCCTTAATTAGTTTTACGCTTTTAATTTTGATTTATCCTAATTTTTAGTAAAACCTGTTTTGTAGTTGATGTTGCTTTAAAAAACATAAGATAATTTTATGAATTCTAAAATATTTAAAATAAATATGTAATATGTACAACATATTTTTGTAAACTTGTTATAAAGTTATAATAATCGTTATTTTATGAGAATTTGATGGGAAAAGTGAAATTTTTAATTTTCCGTATACATTTCCGATTCCGACCCTACTGTCATTTAGTGTATAGGAGCTGTAAAAAACGACACAAAAACGAACTTAACAGTTAGACAACATTGTCTTTTTTTTTTTTCTAGAAAGTTTGAAATTTCGAGCTTCGGCGGCGCATATCATCGACAGTTCTTCGCCGACGCAGATAAAAGAAATGAAGCGCGGACGAGCCGGGGGAAAAAGGAGAAACAAGCAAGACGGGAGAGAGCGAGAGAGATAGAAGGAGAGGAATTCCTTTATCCGCCGCGTCACTATGAGATTCTTTCAAGACACGCTGATTTGAAATGCCTTTTAAAAGGCCCATCCACTCTCTCTCTCTCTCTCTCTCTCTTTCTTCCGAGAGGGAAGGGACTCCGATCGGCGTATTCTCTCGTTCGTCGCAGAAAATTGAGAGAAGGAGCCGGGAGGAAGAGGCTACCGTGCGGACTGCGGAAGCCTGGGCCTTGGCGCACTTACTCCCAAAAGCCCGCAGCTACGCTCGCTCCCTTCGATCGGCAACATCACTCTCCGCTCATAATTTGCATTCGAGGAATTTTGCGGGTGCGCCGAATCAGCGGGTAATGATACGAGTCCGAGCCGGAGTAAGGAGAAGAGAGGAAGGTGCGCAAAGAGACGAGAGTAAAATAGGAACCACGAAGACAGAGAAGGTAGAGGAGAAAAAGAAGTCGAATGATTTTTGTTATTTTCGTTTTTTAAATAAGATTTTGATACTTGAGAAAAAATGTAATAGAGAAATCTGTGGGAAAAGTATAAAAAAATGTGAATATTTATATCATATTTATTAACAAGTGACGTATTTTTATACTCGTAGCTATAAAAAAAACATGTCATTTTTTTCAAAGTTTTACACATTTTGGCTTCAAAATATTCTATATTGTTTGATTGCTTAAATAATTATATAAGCCTACCTATTTATTTAATTGAATTAGTACCCACGAAAAATTCAAACTTCACTGTAGAGTTCAGAAGAGTACAAGAAGAGCCTAGAAGGAAGGTAAGCCCCGTACCGAAAGCCGAAGCCGAAAAAGCGAGGCCGGGGAGGTGTTCATTTTTGGGTCTTTGAACCGCGGCTGGAATAAGGCCGCGCGCAGACGACAGAAAGAGAGCAGCAAGAAGACCTCCTCGGATCGGCGGGGGAACGGGAGATGAAGAAGGAGGAGAGAAAACAAGAGGCGCGCAACCCCAGCCCACGAAAAGGGGGACCGCGCGGCACGCTCATTTGGAAAACAAAAGCATTCGTTCGCTTCGGTCCCATTATAATACAACAACGGGGTCCCGTTCGCCCGCTCAAAATCTCTCTCTCTCTCTCTCTCTCTCTCCCCCGAGCTTTCTCTTCCTCTTTTCCGCGCGGCGACGCTCCTCTTTTCGCGGCGAGCGCTCTCTCGATCCCCTCCTGCACTTATCGGTTTTGCATAATTGCATCCGAAGGACGATCATTATTTATATGATAATGGCGGAGGTCGCGCGATGTCTGGCACCGAATAAGCCTCCGCGTGTGTGTGTGCGTGTGCGCGCGAGAAAGAAATCTGGGGCTCGCCGCGGAGCGCGATAAAATTTTTCGAAATTCTTACCTAATTATTTATAAAATTCGTCAAAATCGTGTCTGAGGTTCGCAAAAAAGTGCAGAACTTTTTATATTGCTGCTGATGCTGATTTCTTAAAAACTAGTGACGAATCGTTAAAGAATTTTTTAATACAATTTTAAAGTTTTTAATTTAATTAAAAAATCTAATATGCAAGTTTAATTATTAAAAAAATTACGACTTTATAAAAGCGGCTTTGTAAAATTTGAATTTTATTCTGTTTATTAGCCTCCTTGCCGAGTATATAAGTAAAGGACAACGGTAGAACGTCGAGCTTGAGAGGGAGAGTGAGCGTTATTATTTTTGCGATACGCTCTGCGAAATCATAGAGTAGCGAGCGAGCTCTTGGCCCACCTCCATTAAAAAAAAGTTAATTGTCCCGGCGCGAATAATTATTAAGTCCAGAAAAGAAAGGGAGAGAGAGAAGAAAGAGTCGCCTCCCTTACTTAGATTGCGACTCGTTCTGCGAGCTCGGGACTATTTTTTTTTTTTTTTTTTTTTTTTTTAATGTACTCTGCGACAGATGCAGCCGACTTTGAACGATATGTTGCAAATTGATAATACCCCGTATTTAGAAAAGTACGTGTATCATTTCTCTTTAGTTAATTAATACTCGGAATGCAGCGGTAGTATTTAATTTTAAATAATGAAGTATAGAATATTTCGAAAAATAATATTTTTGATAAACACAGAAATGAAAATTTCTGCAAAAAAATGATATTTATGTTGTATTTCTTCAGATTAACACTTAAACATTTTATGATATATTATAAAAATAAATAGACGAAACATATCGTTGGCGTCATGCTGCAAAGGACTTAAGAAACGATATAATTAGCGTAATGAATCGTACCTTTCGAAAGCGTAGTGCCTCTCGTCATATCTGCAACATAATAAATACGCCATGTCATCACTACCATCGAAATAGCTTTCTTCAAATGTATGTTTTCTTTAATAGATTCGCAAAACGTTTGTATCATTTTGTATTTTTTGCACCTAAAATCAGCTCGAAATATTCGTTCAAAAATCAAACGTTGGCGCCGAACAAAGTGAATAAAAAATGATACAAAAAAAAAGGAGTAAGCAATAACAATAACTCAGGAAAATTTTTGCAGATAATACGTAATTCGAGCCTTAAACACTTCCCCGCTCGATAACCGCTTGGCGACTTTCAGCCCGGCGCTCGTAAAAGGTAAAAGGAAAAGCTTGAGAGAGAGAGAGAGAGAGGGGGGGGGATCGGGGCAAGAAAAGAAGAAATATGCGCGTCGATTACATTGATTCAGTAGGAGGTGGGCCGACGGGCTGTTACGCTATGCGGTTATATACCTATGGATGGGCATAATCAAACGTCGGTGTTGCTCGCTTGGTAGGCAGCCACGAGGATAATTTTCGAGAGGAGCCCCTCTCCCTCTCTCTCTCTCTCTCGAGCCGTTGCGAAAGTCTCTCTCTCGGCGCCCCCGAATCGCCCCGACCTTTTTCGAAAAAGCCTTAATAAGCAATTTCGCCGAGCCCGATCTAACCCGGCCTCTGCCTCCGCGAGCAATTGCGATGGAACTAGATTGCGGAGCTATGCTCTTCTTTATTTGCCTTTCTTTTTAGCGGGGAACGGGTAAAAATGGGTAAATTGCCTTTGTTGCTAAATATCGCGCTGCGTAAAAGTTACTAATTGTATACCTTGGAAGATATGAAAGTGCGCTTTTTAATTTTTCATCTAGAGGTTAATACATTATTGTTACATTTTGGCTTTTGATTCTTTTGAATATTCTCAGAGTTTTGTAACGATATCTTTTTACGCAGTTTTTTTAGGTATCACGCGCAAGATTACTCAAGAAATTGTCAATGCTTTCCGGACGCGTCAATGGGTTACTACTTTTCTCACGCTATTGAACGAGCTCTTGTTTTGAGTGTACTTTTTGTAGCAGTGTTTAGTAATGGCATATAGAAAGACTTATGTTATAATGTTATATAATAAGGTTTTTTTGCAAATTGAGTAATATTATATTTAGCAAGATGAATTTAAAAAAATTGACTAAATCATAAACATCTGTGATCGATTAAAAAGATGAAAAAATGTATCTTTGAATAAAATAAGCTAAATTAAATTATGAATGAAAAGTTCAATACCGACCGGCGCGCCATCACAATGTTTTCAAGTGCTGAAGATTAGAAAAGATGATGCCCTGACTAGATAATCGTCTGTTGGCGCGACGTTAAAGCGGTCCTCTTAAATAAACGCCTCGGCTGATTTAATTTCCCGTAATAGTAATTGTCGTTAAGTGTCGCTGCACGAGGCAGCTCTTATTTAAAAAGCCACTGCGAGACCTCACCGGATAGATATTTATACGTCATGCATGCCTTTAGAATGTTTGTAAATGTATTCCTTAAGAAATTCTCCAACCTTTACTTTCGCGGAGTGAACAAAGCGAGTGTTGGTACCAAGTTTAATTTTAGTTTTATAATATTTGAAATTTACACGAAATAAAAATATATTAATAAAAATTTACTTATTTGCCTTTTTGTGCGTAGAAACTCAACAGAGAAGCAAACAGCGGATAATCTTCCACTTTAATCAAATTCAAGTCATTCGAGCTACACCCCATCGGATAAAAATAGAAGCTAACAACAAAACAAGAAAGTGCAGACGTTATGACCAAGCGCCTCCGATAAAACTCAACTCCCCGACCATCTCGCTCGTTGAAAAGGCCAGTCCGCGTCCTTACGGCCGTCCACGTCAGGGTCAGCCCCCGCGGTAATTGTCCGGGAGCTCGCAAGCTCCGCGGCGGGCTCGCGCTCGAATATTCGCCTCGCGACGTGCTCCCATTCCCGATTCGGCGTGCGTGCGTTCCGCGCACCGGGAGGAAAGAGAGGCGCTCTCGCTTCCGCCCCCTTAGGCGCGCGTTTTCGAGATCGGTTCCGAAGCTGCGTGTGCCTCCCCCCCCCTCCCCCCCCCCAGATCCGCATTTAAGTCGGGCTCACGTTCCGCCGGTTGCACGTGACCCAGCTGCTCGCCCGACGGGGAATCCCCGCGCGCACGTCCGCCAGCCTGACGTCACGGCGCTCCGCCGCCGCGCGACTCGTGCCTTCACCTGCCGCGAGCGAGTGGAGCGACGAGGAGGAGGACCGAAAGCCGATCCCGAGGAAGGGAGAGAATGCGTGCACGGAGCCGCCGCCGCCGCCGCCGCCGGCCACTTATTACGAATTCCAAGCGGACCCCGGAGTATAAATTCGTTCTCGCCCCCGCGAGCCGCTACGTGCGAGACGCCCGCAAGCTCGAGCCCGGCAACGAGCTGCTGGGCTTTCTTTCGTTGTTTCTGTGCTTTTTCGGGGCTGAGGCCGGAGCGACGCTTTCTTCGGCTGTTTTGAAGGTCGGTTTGATGATGTTTTGTAAATATCGCGATTTTGGCGAAGTTTTAACTGGATTTCAGTCAGTTTTCGCACTGTTATCGCAAGAATATTGTGTTATGAACATTTTATATCAACCTCTGTAGTAATGAATATATTTATAATAAACCTCGCAATTTGCTTCAATCATAGTATACTATAAAATTAGCTAAAAATAACCGGTCCAATTAAAACCCCCTGCAATGTTCTCCAGACTGCTATTTTAGAACAAAAGTGCAGCCTACACAGAAACAGAAGTAGTATAAGTAGCGGCAACAGCAGCGCCCGTATCCCAAACAAGAGCATAAAAACCTGACCTCGGGGGCCCTAACACTACCTATATATATGTGTGCGCGCGCGAAAGAAACCAAGAGCAAAACGCAGCCGAGGGAAGATATAGCCATAGGTGAAAAAGGAGCCGGGCGCATGTCGCCCTCAATGGCTCTCTCTCTCTCTCTCGGCCCGATACAACATAATCCGCGGCGACGGTGTACGCATAAGGTAGCTCGTCGCGTAATTCATTCGTCGAAAATGAGTCGCGCGGCCATTAAATCACCTGAAATAATAACTCGCCGCGGCGCACATAACTCAGCGCTGAATGCGCGCACTCTCTCTCTCTCTACTCTTTCTCTGCCTCGCTTTCTTTAATCCGCACTTTACAGCTCGAGATTTGCGACGTAGCACCCCGCGGTTATATCCGAGCTCTCCCACCCCCCCTTTCGCCCGATTCGGTGCGCGAGCGCTAAAAATTCGGCGGAGTCTGGATAATATATACTTTCTTTGGAGGCCTAATTGAGTTGTCCCTTGCCGCTGCCGGACTGAGCTGGATTCATTGCGCGCCGCGTTCCTTTAAGGGAAATTACTAGTTGCTTAGATTGAATCTATCGCGGCTCGCCAATGCGGCAATTAAGAAGGAGAAATTTTTTGCGAAAATGCGAGTAACTGGCTTTTAAATTGGATACGCATTGTTTATGTATTTATTTTGGTTAAGTAAAAAGCGCAAATTTAATAAGTAATCTATTAATTAGTCGACACTTGTACCGGTAAAAAGTTGATTGTAAATTTGGCGCCTTAAATAAAATCAAAAGTTTTATTTAACGAATATATATAACTCGTCCAAAATTCCACCGAAAATCCCCAAAAGCCACATTACGTCCTTTTACTTAATAAACCCGGCGATCTCGTTAATTCACCGCGAGAAAAGCAGAGGGAAGAAAAAGAGCGAGAGAGCCGCGATCGCCACCGCCGCCAACGAAACAGGCCGTATCGGCCAATTTGAATGAAATTACGCCGATTAACGACAAGACCCTCGCGCGCGATCTTGCGAACTCGAGGACAAATTAAAGAGTGGCCGCCCTCCTCGATCTTTTTCGTCGTATTATTCCGGCGCGCGCACCTTTCGAGAAAGCGGCTCTCCGTCGCTCGAGTCCCGAGTCGCCGGCGATCTTCTTAATGGTTTAATTCGCGCGAATTAGCATACCTTAAAGAGTCTAGTCGGAGGAGCTGTCTTCGAATGGCCGGTTTGAGATTTGAGTCGTTAGGACGAAATAATATTCATTGCTTCGAGCAAGTAAATTTATCGTTTTTTCAAAATGCCACGTATAAATTTTTAAATACAATTCAAAGCTTTATTAAAAGAAAAAAGTGAAACTGATCGAAAGAACCTGAGAAATAATTCAGCGCCAAGACGTTTCATTAGCCGACATCCGTTTCTAATAAACTCAACTTTTTCGATCGGCGCGGTCGATGTAAACGCCGACAATTTACAGTTTTTCGCCGCGATTCGGATTCGAACGCGGAACGAGCAATACAGACACGAGCTAAAAGTCCTTTTTCACCTCCTTACCTCCGCCGATCTACTGGTTTTCGCCGCGAGTTTTTTTTTCTCCCCCGTCTCCCGCTCGGCGAAGTTCGCGCGGGGTGAATGCTACAGGGGAAAAACTCGGAGAGCAGCCGAGGACTCCTGGAACCCTTTCGCCTTCGAACGGCGAGATAATTAAGGCATCAAGCCTCGCCGTCATCGAGGGCTTCGTTTGTCGCCTTTTACGAGCTCTCGGCTGTCTTCGAATTAGTTCTAGCTTTCTTTACTAATCTCGCCTTTTTATCGGGAGAGATCGTAAAAGCGGGATTAATATATTTCGGAGGAAAAGATCAGCCGCCTAATCGGTTATAAATTTTTTGCTGTTAATTTTACCCTCAAGTTGTAGGAGCAGAATAAAGTTTTATTTATTAAATAAACATTTTTAAAACGAATTAAACTCAAATGAATAATCCTTGCTTCTGTCCCGAACGTTATCAATCAAAAAAACGAGTAAAAATTGCCTGCCTCCACAATGGGATCGAATCGCCTCTAAAAAAGTTTACGCCCAATATAACCTCTCGGCCGTTCGACGGTTTAGAATAAAGTCGCAGCGCGCGCGGAAAAAAAGTTGTCGGTGCCAAAGGACTTATAAGAGCGAAAAGGCAGTGGAACGCGGTATAAGACCTTACCGAGAATAGCGGAGGCGCGCATCGCTCGAGCGGAGGCTTAAGGAGGGACTCTTTAGAAAAAGTCGGAATGAGAAGGAGATCGGGAGGACAATGTTCGGCGGGGAGGGGGATATAAGGCGGAACGAAAAAAGCAACTGGTTAGATAAATAAATATTAAGACAGCAATAAAGGAGGCTTGAAGAAGCGCGGCTTAAACGGCGATTTAAATTAAATTACTTGTAAGATTCGAGGTTTTTGGAGGGTACATTTATTTCTCCGCGCAGTTTATATTTCATTCTTTTCTGAATACCGCTTTTTCTGGACTGTTTTTCTAGAAGCGAGTTTAGTTCTTAAAAGATCTTGTCGGATTCTAATTAAATGTTTAAGATTCTATTTTCATGTGCGAATTATTTCATTACTTTATACTTAAAATTAAGATAAAAGTATTACAAGATTTTTTTCATACGGCAAATAGCCCGTTACAGTGGTATAAAAAGAAATAATAAATGTTTCGTGCCTCTAAAAACGTAAAAATTCCAGAAAAAAAAATAAATGGAAATTTAAATACGAACGCGATAAGAGGTACTTGATTCCCTGGTAGAAATGGACAACATTTCTTAACTAGGAAATAGGTAGCAAAAAAAAAGATTAAGTAGGAACAAGCTAACCTTTTTAGAATATAATTTCCTAGCATGAAACGCTTTTTTTCACATGAACTAAACATTTAATAGAATAAAAGCTTAAACCCATTTTTAAGGTATTAAATA
>UCOM01003443.1:0-17882 GCA_900474385.1 Ormyrus pomaceus | reverse complement strand
TAAAAGTTAGTAGAATCAATTTTGAAAACATTCCTGCAAGACAGCTAAAAAAGAGCCTTGTCGATTTTTTATAAATAAGTAATTAAAACGTCAAATTGGGAGTTGGCGCGCGTAGGCGCGCAGGGGGCGGAGCCCCCTAGTGATAAAAGAATATCAACTTTGAAATTTTGAATAAGCGCGCTCATCGCGTTTCAGTCGTGTCGCCACAGTCGCCGTAGACTGTGCATTTTGTCAGCCGATCGTCATATGTTTTGTCTAAAGCATACGTTGAGGTTAAATATGTTTGTTCATTCTTTGTAGTAAAATTTACAATCATTTAATCTTCAAAGAAAATACACCTGGATACAGTACTACTATTTCAAAGCAGGTAAATTTTAAAGTTCCATAATTGTTTCACACTGTCAAGTTAAAAAGAACTTATTCAGGTCCCTTTTTGGCCATCATCAGGCTTTACTTGTTTGTGTTTTTTAATACATATTATTGTGTTTTAAATGTTATTATAAAGTGTAATTTGTAAGTGTTGTTGTAGGTCTGCACTTTCCAGGAGTGTGGCAGGATTACTTCATTTACAGAGATTATGCTGGCTTGCACATTATGCACCTGGGCCACAACAAGCTTGCTCTTATTGGAGAGGAAAGCATTATGGAGTTTTAGATTTAGTAATGATGCTGATATTACTCGAGTAATTCTGATACACTAAGCTTTTAATGGCAGTATTCGATAAAGAGGTGCTTTAATTGCCTAGAGGAGTCTTTTCTTTCTGACAATGGAGTGAGAACATTTTTAGTCATCTTTAACTTTTTAAGACAAGTTGTAATTATAGTTTAAAAATTTAGTATTGTGGCGAGGGTAATGTTTTCAGAATAACATAACAAGTTCTTTTATTAGTATTTTCTAAAAACTTTGGTGTTTAAGAGTTTAGCGTAAACTCCAGACTGAACCGATAGATGAATTGTCATCAAACAGGTCTCAACATTTTTGTTTTTTATCTCTTTCTGACTCGATACTAATTTAATCTTCAAATTTTTTGGCTTAGTATTTTTAAATTAAGAAAAATTCAGAAAATTTGTTAAAAATGTACCAATATTTTTCAGTTTTTCTTAATTTAAAAATACTAAACCAAAAAATTTAACAAAAAATTAGCATCAGTCCTGAATGACATCAAAAACAAAGATTTTAAGCCCGGTTAGAGTTTATGCCAAAGAAAAAAAAATTTAAAATAGCAATAGCTCTGAATCAAATGGGCCTACAGAGTACAGTTTGGACCCATTTGATCAAAATATACTATATTTTTGATAGATATTTTAAAAAGAAACTATAATCACACAGATTTTTTTCAGATCTTTTTATAGGAAGGAAAAAACAGTATATAACCCCCTTAAACTAACATTTACTAGGGGAGTTTTAACGGTCGTGAATGTGAGCAGACGTAATTGTGTAAGCTCCAGGAATAAAATTAAATAGGGACGGAATTAAGTCACCGAAGAAGAGACGAAGGGTAAGGTAAGGGTAGAGAAAAGAAAGGAGAATAGAGAAAGGGTGGAAAAAAGGTCAGGAAAGTACAGGGGAAGAGAGAAAGGAAGGATAAAGGGAAGAAAAAAAGGTAAGGTTAAGATCCAGTACACTAACATAGATGCAACAGTTCAAGAGAGAGGAAGGGGAGAGCCGTCAAACCAGAGGAGTCGGTAAGGAAGGAGAGTAGGTAAGGTAGAGGGCATGAAGACGCCCGATAAACAAGAAATTTTAAGGGTAATAGGTACAGAAGAAACAGAGGAAAAGAGCGAAAGAGAAGAAGAGGAGGAAGAAATTTACAGGACCCCAGGGAACTGGGGAGCAGGAACAACACCTAAAGAGAACAAATTAAAAGACCTGAAAGAGAAAGGAAGAGGCATCCCGTGTAAACAAAATTAGGCTTAAACTAGTCATAATCAACCATGGACAACGTAGGTCCAGAATTGGACATTCATAGTCTAAGTATAATTTATACATAGTCTATACACAGTTTATATATAATTTATGCATAAATTATAATCAATTTAAACGGTATTTCTAGTTGAACGTGGCTTTGCTGCGTGTCGCGTCGTCGCGAAAAAATGTAATAACTCAAGTAAATATGAGCTGCTCTAATAGTCATCGGTGGCTAATTTTGTTACGAGAGGTGTAAAAGGTTAGGATACGCCATCAAGCGCCAGTCGTGAAAAACAATTAATTCCGCTTCGTGGCGCACTCTAACCTTTTCACATCTCATGACAAAATTAGCAACCGATGAGTATTAGAGAAGCTCATATTTTTTATACTTTTATATAAAAATTGCATATAAATTGTATAGAATCAAATCTTTACAATACTTTTATAAAGTTTTTATAAAAATTAAATAAATTATTTTTACTTGGGAATGTGATGACTATATAGTTTTACGTTAGTATGCATAGACTATGTATAAATTATGCTTAGACTATGAATATCCAATCCTGGGCTTACATTGCACTTCGTTGATTATGACCAGTCTAAGCCTGATTTTTTTACACTTTTTTTTTATGGGCATCTGTCTATTTTTGTTGATAATTTTTTAATTGACGATGAGATTTAATCGGGAATTTTTTAAGGAACAGAACAGAATTTTTAGAATTTTTATCTATTTATAAAAGCGCCAAAGGGTATCTGTCACCTGTGAGGCTTATAATAAAAAAATTTGTAGTAATTTTGATTTTTCTGCTCTACTAAGCAGTAACTACAACATTTGGCAACATTGCATGAGCTGTAAGCAAGGCAAACAGTCCAGCTCGGTTGACAGCGATTTTCGGTGATAGCCAATGTTAAGTTAGTTCGGTAGTAATCAGTTTCATAGGCTCACGGATGTATATTTACACGTACATTTTCGTTACATCTTAAGCAGTTAATTGAAAAAGAAAAAAAACTCCCTTAATTGTTAAAACTCTGTGGTTTTTAACTGAATTTTTAACTATAAATAACTATAAATCACTTAATCATATCGGTTAATTTAACATTTAAATATTTTAGAACCCGCTAAATATTCTACTAGGCTAATAAAATGAAGTATGTTATTAATAACAGAAAAACTCATGGACTTTTTTCAGGCGAGAAGCCGTACCAGTGCACATGGGAGGGCTGCACGTGGAAGTTCGCGCGCTCGGACGAACTGACGCGGCACTACCGCAAGCACACTGGCCAGAAGCCGTTCAAGTGTCACCTCTGCCAGCGCTCGTTCTCGCGCAGCGATCACCTCTCGCTGCACATGAAGAGGCACTGATCGTCGCCGACGCCGCCGCCTCGACGCCTCCGACGCCTCCGACCACGAAAACCACCCAGAAGAAGCAGCAGCACGTAAAACAGAAAAAAATAACAAACCAACAAACACTATCACGTACATTCGGGACCTGAACGATATCTTTTTTCGCCCTTTGCGCGGAGCGAAGAATCGTGCGTTGACGCAGCAAAAAAATAAGCGGGAGGGAGGGGAGGGGGGAGGGGGGTGAGAAAATTTTCATCGCTTCTGTGATTAATCTACATTTTGGCCTAAGAAAGCTTCGAATTTGAAAATTGAATTATTAGGGGACAAAGCGAGCGAATACGGAGAAGGATGCTTTTCTCCGCGGACAGAGAGGGAGATACAAAGCGCTGCGGGTTCAGCTAGAGTGAATAAAAAAAGAGCATTATTATCATTATTATTAATATTATATTATTATATTATTATATTATTTGTGTTTTTTTAGCGAATTTTACTTTGTTGAGAAATTCCAATTTCCTAATTTAAATGCGTCGCAATATAAGGGCCAGCTCAACTAGTCTAGAGCAAACTAAAAAAAAAATATACATCAACTTTTTATTTCTTACTTGCAATCGAGTGAAAATAAAAACAATTGTGAAAAAGAACTTAGAGCCAGTAAGCGCCTAGGAGCTAATTGTAAGTTGTCTACTTCTTAGCGAAAATATTAATGATAATGGGATAATAAGAGAATCTATATATATATATATACATATAAAAGTATAAAAAAAATATTGTGGTCATAAGATTTATTACATAGTTAATGCGAATTATATAGGACCTCCGGTGACGGAGCTTGGGACTTAGCATGCTCAGTTAAACAAAATAAAAAAGCGAGAAAATCTAGACGAATGATCGTAATCGCGAGCGTTTGTATGATAATAATGAAAAACAAGCAATCGAGAAAACCGATTTCGTTAGCAACGTGTGTGTATTTTCACTGTACTGCACAAAGAATTTCGCGTTTAGAGAAGGACAATCAGCCGTCGACTCGACGACGCGAATTATTATGTATATTAATTGTAAGGGAACGAAGCGGACTTTGCTGTCTTTACTCTATTAGCTGTGGACGACTTTCTAATTACGCGACAAGTTTTTAGTTGGTACAGTAAAGACGCATGCACTGAACACTCCAGGCGCGCGAGCTCTGGATTTTTATCAAACTTTTCAGCTTATCAGTTGTTGTATCATAGACACAAACATTATTTCAAAATAGATTGCGTATTATTAATAACAAAATTCGACTCGTCACAGGCAAGCAATTTCTTAATAATTCATTTTCACCCAAGAAAGACGTATAAAAATCCAGACTGCTCGCCGTCGGAGTTCTTATTAGTCCGTGCGAAGATTACAAATGTATCATTGTGAATATATTCGAATAACTTTATAATTACGAGAAGCCAGTATTACCCACGTGCATCGTGCTATGGACCTATTCAGTGTCGTTAAACGGCGTTGTTTTTAGTTTTGTGCGTGCGAGTAAAGCGATTATTTTTTTGTTTCTTTTCCCCGCGCGTCGCTATACATTGTGTGTATAAATAATGTCGATGCTGAAGTTTAAGGTGCTCGATCGCGGAAGATTTTTCCTATCTCGATGGAGAAGAGAAAAAAAAGCAGGGGAAGAACTAATGATGATCCCCGAAATCCTAATGTACGTCAATGTAAGGATATCACGTTTCTTAAGCCACTTTTTCGTTTTAGAATCTTAGAGAGAAGCGCTGTTCGCGAATCGACGGATTAACTATACATATATTTTTGTACGAAAATCTTTTTCTACGTCGCGGACTGGAACTTGACGAAATTTGGATTGGAGGAATATATATATATATGATTTCAGCTTTCGAACATTGAGAATTCGTCCGTCGATTCCCGAATCTGATTTCGAATTTCAGTTGCTCGAAATATATGTGAGAGAATAGCGCACCGATTCAGTGTGTAACGTGTAAATAAATAGGAAAATTTATAGAGAAAATTACCTATACTGTACAAAAATTTACGAACTAAGATGAAAAATCTAATAGCAAATTGTCTTATCGATATGAACGTTGACTTAATTTTTGCTACAATTAAAAATTTTATTTTCATATCAGTTATAGTTTATTTTTATACAAAACATAAAGGGACCCTTGAAAAAAAGGCGTTTTTAATATCTGTTTAAATTTCGTTTGTTCAATAAATTAAAATTATATCTGATTCTTCTGCGAATAAGAACTAAATAAAGTTTTAAGTATTAACGAATTTCATTTTACGTGCAATATATAAAACGCCAAGTTTTCAAAGCCTCTGTTGCTATAAAATAGCAATTAATTAGGCATCCACCACTATTGGTTTCTATTACATTGTAACTATCTGATTTTCTGTAGTAAATTGTTCAACTATGGATGAAGACATACATTGTAAGAATGCTTTTTTGCAATTCAACAACAGGTTGAAATTTAGAACGAGATGCCAGTATACCTTAGAGCCAGTTTACGTTAATACGATGGCGGAACTAGAAATTTTATCTTAGGATAAGTACAAGAGCTCGACGTTAAATAAGTTTTTTTTTTTTATAAAAGTGATTAACAAAGTAGATATTTTTAGTGCCTTCATGAAAATAATATATTGGGAAAAAAATTCGCGTATTTAGGCCTTAAGTTCATAATAGTGCCTTAAAAAAATTCTGTGAGCGAGTTTGGAAATGTTTGGCTGATATAAATATTGTTTAGCCATTAATTTCTTTTGTTATTTCGTTAAATATTTATTATTGTTAGTTATAAAAGTAACAAAATTACAGGGGATCTGTGTTAGTGAATTATGAACTTAAAGCATACATTTGCGATAAGAATAAAGTAATTGCATATTATTTAAGAAACAAAATTTTTATCACTTGTAAATAATAAAAAACAAATATTAGTAAAACTTTATTATTAAGAAAATTACGTTTCTGTGATTTAAACTATAAAAAACTGAATACTATTCTTAACGAACAAAATATTTTGCATCTCTTTGATTACAAATCAATGTATTGCGACTAAATATACTGCATTTGAAACTAATATTAAATAAATGCTAAAATTAAAGTTACGAGGCTTTAATTTCACTACACTAATTGCATACAAAATCGCTTACAATTTTTTGGAATGGAAAATTTGTGTTATTAAAATGCCAATCATCTTCTAAATTTTTGTTAATTATTATTAACAATTTAATCAAATGTATTATTTTGATGAAAACCTTTTTAAATTCAACGAAGCTGATTTTAAAGTTCAATCTGAAAATTGAAGTGGAAATCTAGACGACGGCAGTTTTGTAAAAAATACTGTATTTTCTTAAAAAAAGGCTCTGACATAAAACTGTCTAAGAAAATTCAGCAGTATCCCACTAAGAAAAAGAATAAATTATTAAAAATCTTTTTAAAGAATACAATACAAAAATAATTATTCACAAAAGTTTAGAAGATGTTAATAATTGCCGATTAATTGTCGTGTATTTGCAGATCCTAAATAAGTTCTCAATAAAAATCTCAAGCATCTCAGTGCCTTAATATATAAAAATTTATTAACTGGCATCACAATTATGCTGTTTCTATTGAAAATTTCCAAAGTACGTTTAAAAAAGCAAAGTTAACATAAAAAAAAGCACGTAAAGAATAAAAAAAAATTGATTGTAACAATGTCTAATTAAAACAGTTATTAAAGACATTTATGTGCCCATCTTGTATGATGCTCAAAAAATTACTGGTGCTCTTCTCACTATAAAAAAACAGCTGAATTGCAAAATTCCTTGCTACAGTTACGCAGCCTACGATAAAGCACACTATTAATAATTACATACTATAAACTTGTATAATTTACAGTAGACTCAAATCATATCTTAAACATTTTATTCGTCACCCTTACGAACCTCGTGCCAAATCTGTACTAAACCAGAAAAAGTTAACAATCTACCATCTATTCTATTTGGCCAAAGTAGAGTTGCTACTGTACAAACGCATAAACTGTAAACGTTAATTATTACAGATTTCTTATACCGCAATTCGAGCATCGTCTCGTACCGAAGTATCCTATAAAAAATTTCGCGCGTAACAACATAGGAATTTACGAAAAAAAAACGTAGTTTTAGTGAAATGCAGCGCGCCGATTTCAGCAAAAAAAATCAACGTCACGTGAACAATAAGCAATAAAGACACTTGAAGTTGTTGGTGTCTCGCTCGATCACGAGTACGTAAGTACGTAACATACGTAAGAAGAAGGAAATGCGAAAGATAGATTTTTCTCTTTCTCCCTCTATTTCATATCGAGCATCGACAAAAAGTTTTCAGTAGTTTGCCTACGCAACAGTGTATATAATTTTCACAAGTATAAATAATAATAACCAATGGGGGCCAGTAATTCTCTTGGATCTCGTACGGATTTATGTATTGCGAGGAGCGCTGAAAGTTTTACGAAGGTTTTACTACTTGAAATCAATGTTTACTATTGGCTGCGTAAGAATATTGTTTATCTACGTAAAAATGATTTATAATTATTTTTCTTCAAAATCGGTTTAAGAATAAAAGAAAATATTAAATTTTCAAGTGGTGCAAATAGAACTTTCATGCGCCGTAAACTATTAAGCGTTAAGAAGAATGTAAATTTATGTATGTCGCGCATAATTATAAATATCGATAGTCTTATTACAAAACTTACTGTGTAAACAGAAAAGGCATTACTCTGCAAGAAGTCTATTTCTTTTCATTTTATTCTTAAGTTATGCAGTTTTACAATACATTTCGCATGATACTTCTTTCTTTATATCTTTTATCATTTTTTAGTTTTTTTTTCTTTATCCTTCTTTTAATTCTTTACTTTTTTCATGCAATCTATGCTCAAGTGCATTATTAGGGAAAATCTTCGTTATGGCGGGTAGAGAAATAATTATGTTTTTGTTGTATTTTGAGTGAAGTGCTTGAATTGTGATTTTAGTATTCTTACCGATCTTGGGCATGTTTCTAAATATTACACACTTTGGACAGATTACGCACAAAAAGGACAACCTAATATTTATTTAAAAAAAAATTCCAACAAAGCAGTATGTACAAATTTCATTTAAAACGATTATATAAAACTATATCATATTAAATCCTAGTTCAAGCACTTGACTTTGCGTTATGCTATAATCGATTGTAGAATTCGGCGCTTAAAATAAAAGCGTTTATAAAGTAACATTGAGAATTGCGATGTAATGGGACTTCGTGAGAAGTGCGTGGAATTCGAATATATTTATTTATTAATTATTGGCTTTGCGATTAGGGCAGAGTTGTGTACATTCAAGGTTTAATAAAGAACAAAAATCGATATGTTTATATATTTAATATATAAATGAACATAATATAAAGGTTGTCGAAAACGCTGAATCGAAACTTTTTTTTTTTTTTTAATTGGGGAGCCAATGCCTCACAAGCAGGCTTAGCAGATGTTTGAGAAGTGTGCCCCTCGATATGAAGGACTATATTCCTATAGTTTATTCTCGAGAAAATGAAGGATTTAATGTATCCGTAAGTTGTATAATATTTCGTATTTTTAGTATATAAATGTATCGGGCATCTAGAAAGATATTATTATATCGACGCATGTTTACTATGACTATAAGAACAAAAGGCTTCACTTTTATTGCAAAGATAAAGGAAATATGACGGTTAAATATTTTAGGTAATATTATGATTATTATTATCATTACTGCTATCATTGGTACTATTATGTTTACTATTAATATTATTAATGTATTTGGCAGGGTTATGACAATTAAAATTCATATAAAAAGAACATGATAAGTTATTTATTCCTTGACCTCCCAATCAATCAATCCATAAAATGCGTATACTATGAATCACAATAAAAGTATAATAAAATTATTTTAATATTACCAATGGTTTTTTATAGTTACTATAAAAATAAAAATTCAATATAATCAGAAAAATTGAGTTTTCCAAGTTTCCATCAGGATCACAAAAACAATAATAAAAACAAGGTCTTTTAACTAACCAAAGATATTGCCATAATGATAACATTTAACAGGAATATTATATTCTACAATGAACATAAAAAAACTTGCTTATCAACTTGCTATCAACTAAGTCAATTTTAACTTATAGATCTACAAAATCATATCAGCCTGGCATTCTAATTTCTCTAAGTAGACCTGGTAGAGCACAAAAACAAAACTTCCGCGATACCGGTGTCCGTTTAATCGATCTACGGCCCAAGAGCATCGATTCAAGAGCTCGCGAAAGAAAGCGATCAATTAACGATTGAACCATCGATCCAGCACCTCGGCAGGTTTCACGCTCGGCTTTTTCCGCGCCGCAGATCGATAGACTCTCGCGGCCTTTATGATAATAAGAGAAAAGCCCGCGCTCGGCCGCGAGCGCGCAAGAAATCGAGCGCCGATCTCAAAGGCTCGGCTTCGGAGGGAATATACCTACACCGGGAAAGCATTTTTCCTCAAAGGCGCGCGCGCACACGCCGTGATTTATATCGCTGTTTTGTCGCCGCCGCGCTTTTAGTTTTATAAAAGGAGAAACGCCGTGGACCGCGTTATTTAAATGCCGAGTGTGCCTTTTTGCCGAGGCGGATTCGTTCGCGCGCGCTTTACGAGAGGCATTAAGCGACCGTTTAGTTTAGTTACTTAAAAAATCGACGTTCCTTTTATTTTATGCAAAACGTAATTATAAGAAGGTAAAAATTTCCTATAGATGTACAGATGGCTTGAAATTGAAGTGTAAGCATCTCTTTGACCGTTCTTCACATTACGGAGCAACATTTGTTCCGTTTTCCTTATTTGTTTCTGTGTGCCCCTGAGTTACTCAAGGAGGGAACCTCCTCGAGACAACAGATTCTGGACAGGTTTTTCAATAATTATTTACAAAAAACTGAGAGCATTTATTGAAATGAATAAAATTGCATAATGATATTGACATTCAAATGTATTATACACAAAAATTTTTTTATGAATGAAAAAATTTTACAAAAAAAGACGTTTGGTTTATAAAAAAAATAGTGTTTCTTTTTTCTGTTTGTCCTCAAATGTTAATTTTTTCTTTTTTTTTTTTTGTAAAATTCGAGGAGTTGAAATTCAAATTTGAATTTGAAATTCAAAGGAGTTGAAAGTCAAATTTGATCAGCTGTAGCGCCACCAATTTGTTTTTTTTCCATTTATAAAAAAACTTGTGTGTATACATTTGAACGTCAATATTAATATGTAATTTTATTTATTGTAATAAATGCTCTTTGTTTTTTGTAAATAAGTAATTATTGAAAAACTTGTTGTCTGGAGGAGGCTCCCCCCCTTAAGCATTTAAGTAAAAATACTCTAAAATATCTTTGAAAAACCTATAGCGGCTCAAATAATCAACTTAAAATTTTATAATAACAAGATTTACCAAAGGCGTAAAAATTTTTAAAATAAACTTCTGGAAATTGCAATGTTCAATTTTTAATTTAATAAAATCAGGCAATTGTATAATAAAATAAAGCAATTCTTTTGACAAACTTCCGTGTCTCCGACTTGAACCGAAAAAAAAAGTAAATAAGGTATTTAACTAATTCTGAAAAATCGGCCGTACGTATATATCTCGCCTTATTTGTACCCGTATACTTGAGCGTCGCCGGCGGCGAACGTCGGCGGACTTGATGAATATCTCTCGGCGATCGACAGTCACCCTCGTATCGTATGTACACGCGCAGACTTGGCAGCGATCTCTAATGGACGCTTTTTCGAGCGGTGCGCGCCGCAACGAATTACGCTATAAACGCTCCGTATGAGGTAAGCGCGAGTCGACGCGCGGTTATGAAAATATATGCGGGAATTCGCGGCGATCGCGCATATGCATGTGTGCGCGCGCTGGCCCACATTGCGAGAGGAGCGAATGGTTTTTAGTTCGCTGCGTGCATTTCCTTTCATGCGCGCAATAGTGCTAATCGGCCCGAATAGAATCGCCTTTTTCTCGAGATGCTATCTTTTGTCGTCCGTTTTGTAACGGCCTAACAAGCTTGTTGCTCGCTCGAATAAACCAGCTGCTAAAGCTTGTGCAGTGTAAGAAAGTCTGCAAATATCTTTTCTTGGACGTGTCTAATATTCTTAAAGGTCTTAATGAACACATTTTCGTGTGCTTTAGAAAACAAGGAAGAGAATTAGAAGCAAAAACTAACGAATTTTATATTGATGGAAGTAAACGTATACATTAAACTCAAAAAAATATTTAAGTAATACCTACAATGTTTTCTATTATGCATAAGGAAAATTCGAAGCATAAAAAATTAAAGCTTCAGTCGAACAAAATGTTTAAAAAATAAGCTTATATATCCTCAAACAGTTATGCTCAGATAGATGATTGATTTAGCTCTTTCCCTCATCGCGCATCTAATGCTAATTATGCTCATACGTGGCTGAAGTGTGCAGGGGAGATCAAAGGTCAGTGGGCATGATTATTTTATCTGGACGTGGTACTTAGCTGCACAAGTGTAATTGAATGCAGCTTTACGAAGTGGGAAAAGCGATAAGGCTTATTTCGCGAGTACTTTATTGATACCAAGATTACACTGGTCATTAATTTATTTAATGCTTAGCAGAAAATTGTAGTTCTTATTCGCAGTAAACAGCAATGTGCAGTATTTAAAACTATATATAATATACCAGTATATATTAGTTTTAAATGTATGCTTGCATGATGTGTTATAATAATTATTGAAATATGTTCAATTGTATAACATGTTAGTTATCGCAAATACAAAATAGTAAGCTTTAAATTCAATATAAACTTTTAACGAAGCTAAAAAATGGCTGAATAAGTGAAACTTTAACATTGACTAATAGATGCACTTTATAACCTCCACTTTGCGCATGAAGTTAGTAAACCAATAACTCAAAGAGAAATTATCCGCAAAGCAAAAAAAAAAAGGTTCGGTGATAACTCAAAACCCTTTTCCGACTGTTTTGCCTATAAACAACTAGCTGGCGATTTTTCCATCATAAAATTCAATAATCGAGCCTTCACTCCGCTTAGCGAAAGGCCAGTATTTCCGACTTGCGCCAACCCCTACATCCATCCTCGGAGCGCCGCAATTATGCGCGTCGGAAAAATTAATATTTCGCGCACCGCGCTATTAATGAATTAGAGATCCCTCGCGCCACACCGATTATCCGCTACGAATCTTTATAACTCACTTGAGCGGGTTCGAGAGAGAGAGAGAGAGAGAGGCTTTAATCGATTTATGCCGATGGCTAGGCGCGCTGATTTGATGCTGTTAGGCCCGAAAGAATTGGACAGTTTTACTTAAGAACTACATTGAGCGCAAGCTAAGTGTGAGTAATGAATTATGCGAGCATAATTTATGCATTCTCCAAGGAATCATACACATGATACACCTTTTTTGAATGTTTTGGCATCGATGGCGAAATATGGTATCATAATAATAATTGCTTTTTGTAAATTTAAAATTGAAAACTTACAAATCTATATGTATAGCTATTTATTTATTGCACTTATTTATACTCTGAGAACTTTAGGAAAATTAATAATTGTTACTATGTATATGCAATTGTTTCAAAGTGACAAATGCTTCAAGTAAAATCTACTTGAAAAGGAATGACCGAGTGCAGAATTCTACATTGAGAAAGAATTTAAGCAAATGAAAATAAAAAGTATGAACTGTCACGTAAAGAAGCTCGAGCATAAAAGTCTCTACATAGTAACTCAAATTATATAATACATGCTCTTGAAAAGCAAGAAGGTAAAAACTATATTTTTAAATAAGATATAAATATTTTTTACGTTTTCTTTGAATATTCATACCGCATTAACATGAATATTTAATATATCACTAGATAAATAAGAATGCTAATTTAAAAAAATATATAATTCACAAGAAATTGTCTCAACTTATTCTTACTGCAATTTATTTCTCGCGCGCACTTCTTTTAAACTCATAATGTAAACCATAAACATCTTTAACGCGTTATTTAAAACTCCATTGTAAAATGACACGGTAAATTATCAACGAAATCGGGTCGCGCCTGCTTTCTCTTTGTCGCGGCACAATTTGTCATCAAGCGAGATGAGATGCGCCTCCTTTACGACCTCCTTTTAATATAACGCAACTCCTTATAAAAGCCAGATCGCGGCGCTATAAATCGCAAGGAGCTCGGGCAAGAAGCGCGCCATTTGTCCATTTGTTCGAGCGGGATTGAGACGCATTGCCGGCGATCAGGAAACGCGCCTCGCGCCGTCCTAAAAGGCTCGCGCGACCCGAATTCAGTCTAGGGTCAGAGTCACCGTCGTGTTTGCTCTTGCGGAAATGTGCAATGAGTTAATAGAAAGGTAATTAGTAGGTTAGCAGACGCTTTTGGAGCTGACTCGGTGACAAGGTTCTAAGGAATTCTAGCTGAGATTCGAATTTATGTGTACGCATTTTGAATGCGCTGAGGTTCAAGAATGTTCCCACAGCATTTGCCGGGGGGTTTTTTTTTTACCAAACTATCAAAGAGAATTTGCAGCAGAACTTCGGATAAACATTGTGAAATGCAATTTGATTCAAATGTAAGCAAATCTCATTTACATTTACATTGTAATCTGAATAATACCGAGGCCCTTTAATCAGCTGATCAATGCATCGATCCAGAGAAGCAGATCAACAAAAGCGTAGGTGGAATAATCGAGGGAAAGAAAAAGATCTGAAACAAAAGCGTAAGCAAGCCTTAACTGAAACGTCACGCCACTTGTTTCTAGTTAGCAGCTGTAACCGATGGGATATCTTCCCTTCGCAGCAGCGGGGGGCTAACTGGCGCCTGAAGATAACCGTCGATTTCGCGAGCCACTGCAATTAGCAATGCAGGTGACCGCTACTGATTGCACTTTATACTCCTATTTGTATTTTCACGTCGCTAGCTCTTTAAGTGCACTCACTCTGAAAAATGTGGCAGCTCGAGACTGTTTGATATTTACTATCAATAACAATTTACGATTTAAGATCGCCGGAATAATTTGAAGTTGAAACGAAAGTTAAAAAATGGAAGTTAAGCTCACTATGTCTACGATATCTGATGTGCAATTATGCCGGTGTCAACTGATACATTGTGTAAATTATTTGAACATTATTTTTCTTTAGTCAGACAAAAATGTGATAAAAAAGTTTTAAATATAATCAAAGCGTAGATAGTATAAAATTTGTTTGTGGCGAAAGTTAACAAAGATAGTCTGGTGTATGGTGTAGTTCGCAACTTAATTCTCTATGCAAAAACGCGCTCGGTGTCTGTTTGCATATATATTATATGCACCCCGTGACTTCCATTAGGTTAGTTACGCTTAAATGCAAATCTATCGTCCTTAATCGATCGTTTTAAAGGAGCCCCTTTTGTGTATGTATATGGCGTAATGACTCGATCCAGCCTATTTGCTTATCGCAATTGAATATCGAGCGGCAGGTAAAAATAATATCTCATCTTCATACAGTCGCACAACTTCACCGCAGAATCGATTTAACCAATTTGTATTTTGCAAATAGTTTCTTGTTTATAGGATAAATTCGAAATTCGAATGGCATTTCATTATTAACTGAATTGCCGATATATTTATACATAAAATAATTATGAATAACTTTTAATGAACAGATAATTATATGAATAGAACGTTATATATTTAACATATCAAGAGTTTATATATATTCAGAGTTTATACATATTAAGAGTTTATATAAGAGTTTATATTATTCTGAATTTATATTCAACGGTACTTACATATATTGATAAACTGACCAATTGAAGTTACTATAAATATTGTTTTTGTGATACTATTTTTTTTTTTTTTAATTGGAAAAATTATTGGACAAAATAAATAAATGCATCAAGTAAAATCTACTTGAAAAGGCATGGCATAAATCCAATTGGAAGAGAATTTGTACAAATACTGTTATTTTGGATATTGAACATACGTATGGTATGATACAAATAATAATGTATTACGAATTTTCGATAGTTTAAATGAAGGATTACACAGCGATCATAAGAAGTATTTAAGTAAATTCTTTCCAGAAAATGAGGAATTAAATATTGTTTATAAATTAGTACATCAACAAAAGATCAAGGAAATTTACAATTGCATTTACTATGCCGATTACTTTAGGAGTACGGATATATATATATATCCTTGTAGTTTGATTTTTGACGAAAATTAAATGTGAAATCATTTACTAAACATTTTTCCACAAAAATAATGATTAATGTTTCCGATAAAACGTAATAAATCTAAATTTGTTTGGATAATATTAGAAATAATATAATTCATTGTCATTTTGGAAAACAAACTGAATAAATCATAAATTCAAAACTATTTCAAGAAATGTTTCAAAAATGGTAGCATGTCACAATGAACCAATTGATACGGTAGACGTAGTAGAAAATCCTACACTATCAGATCTATCTTCGAAATATAAAACAGAGCTATATAAGGAACCGATGGACTATGTAATGATGAAAGTTGAAGAAAATACAGAAAAACATACAAACAATCTGAGTTTTATTTTAAGAAAAGAACAAACAAAATAACATTCAAAGAACTGCAAATGCAATTTAAAACAGAAAACAATATAAAGAAATAATAAAACTTATTATCTGTTGTACAAATAAGTTATATTAACAACATATTTTTTTTTTCTATTCAGTTGTTTTTATTGTAATGTAATAACTAAACATAATATTAATTTAATAATATGTATGAACAATAAATGGAATGATATTTTTGAACTTTGTTAAAAATTACTCGAAGGCTTTCATTTTTTTAAAATATTTTTTGATAAAATGGTATGGGTATATTCTCAACATAATTGCTTCATTAGTTTGAAATTGCAACCCAAAGTGCATCGGTGTATGACGGGTTGCTATACATATACAAAATGTACAGTTTTATATATTATTGTACAAAAAAAAAAAACACATTAAAACTTTATGCTTTAAATATATACTTAAAATTTCAAATATATTATCAATTTTAATGAAATATAAAAATTTTTCACATTAATTAAAATCTAAACTTTTTTAGCCATTTAAGGAACAGCTGATCCGAGCCTCCGTGGCGCAATCGGCTAGCGCGTTCGGCTGTTAACCGAAAGGTTGGTGGTTCGAGCCCACCCGGGGGCGTTCTTTTTTAGGTCCAAAAGTTTAAAAATTTGGCACGCAGGTTAATTTTTGTATCAGAAACACGTGCAAATTTTCAGAACGGAGTCAATCAAAATGGTAAATAATTATGTGATTGGAATGTATAATCGTAGTTCGGCCTGAGTTTATTTACTGAATACATTGAACCAGTTACAATTGTTTAAGTCTTAAAGAAATGAAAGCTGGAAAAAAGCATTTATTTTAGTTACTGTGGAACTCTCTGAAAACGTAATATTTAAACGTAAATATTTTTTCGATGCAATTTTACATCCTTGAAACGAAAAGTACTATATTTACTAGTTTACATTTATAAGTCTATGCAAAAATAGTATTCTTATTGCGACGATTCGATTAATCGCGCGTGGTAATTTCACCGAGCGACGCTACCGTTGGGAAGACGGGAAGGGGAAGTGCCTCTGTCCCGCCCGATCATCATAAAACTAGCGCGCGCTCGCTAATATGTAACTGTTGAAATTTTTCCTTGGGTTTATAAAGATTGGTCGGTTCGCGAAATTTGAAAATTTAACATAAAAGTGAAAACTCATTCTTAACTGAAACTTGAAGGAAAAGTCGGAGATTAAGCCGAAGAAATTTTCGTTTATAAATTTTAATGAATTTGCTGAATTTTGTTGTGCGGTTTTAGTGAAGCGCAAGAAACCCGTTATCCTTTATTTTGTTTTAACCCACTTCATCGAGAAATTTCGGAAGGACAAGTTGCAGTAAAGGCGAATAGTTTTTTTTTTCCCATTTAGGATTAGTGAGGCCCAAGTTGGGTATCATAAATTTTGGAGCTAAAAATGGCGGATAGAATCGGATAACCGAGGAGAGTCAATTGAATTGATTTCCGATTCCTTGAGCCAAGCCGCTTAAATACTCTTGGTGCGCTAGTTTTCCTGCGAGTGCGCTCGATACGCCGCTGCGCTATCTAGTGCGCACTCTCCGAAACGTACTTATATACATTCGCGTAAGAGCATTAGCTTAGCTTTCGCAGTTTCGCCCCATACTGAATGCTTGCCTCAATTTGCGCCCTTTCCACGTTTGATTCTGTCTTGTCTTTTGTTTTGTGCCTCGAGCTTTGCGAAAATAATTTGTTGTCCGACATCTGGAAAACGTTTGAAATGGCCCTCATTTCACGCTAGAAAGTAGCGTAGAAAATCAAGCATTTCAAATGTTTGACAAAATTGTGTTCCAAGCGGGGAATAATGATCTTTTCCCCGCCTGCGGCGGGGCTTACCGGGAAATCACTTTTTTTTAATTAAAAAAATTTTTTTTTGCCTAGCGGGCCAAAAGTACTACTTTCCCTCCCGGCGCCCAATCGGGAACGTTGTATTTTCATCCTCGATAGGCAAAAAAATAGTATACGCTCCACGGGAGGTAAAATGGCAAGCCCATAGCACGTGTTTGACACCCTCGCCTTCGGCTCGGG
>UCOM01003442.1:0-17901 GCA_900474385.1 Ormyrus pomaceus | reverse complement strand
TAATTTAATTTTCGTTAATAACATAACCTACGAGTTTGAACTTACAATTTGCCAATCGAAACTGTTTCCCAAGTCTGTGTTTTGTAATTCATTTGTAACGTCCCTATAAATATTAAAAGAATTTCAATGTTATGAGAGAAATATTTTTTTATTAAAAGTATCTCAGTCTAACATAGAAAATATTTAGCGCGCGCGCAGCGCGCTTGGATGGTGCTAGTAAATTAAAATACGATAAATCCTATTAGTTCAACTATATGCATTCTTTATTATAAAATTTGAGCTTATTAAATTTACTGTGACTAAATGATTTAGTATACTTAAAAGCAAAATTGATATTTAGCGAAGCCTAATTCAGCCTAATTCAGTTATGAAATATGACAGTTTACCAATCTACGTGCAGTATTAATTATCTATTCGATGAAATGTTCCATCGAAATTTATGTGTTCTAGTGAAATACACGTATTTCATTAAATTATCAATACTAATTTTAATAAAACTCAGTGAAATTATTTTTGGAAAATTGAAACAATCTATGATAATTATTTGATCTTTTTTAAAAATCGCATAGTCAAATTATATACCACAAGCATCGAATGCACTGGCAACTGATTCTGAATGCTTCCAAGCTTGTTTATTTAAATCCAACGTTTACTTTTACATAATCCCGCTTATCTGTAACGGTGCACTTCAAAGCTCAAGGAATTCGTGTAAGAAGTTTATTGACAGTATTCTTTTAGCGCAATAAACTTCTCGAATCGATAATTACGCAACGCGTGCAAGTGTAGCACGCTTTATCGCGCAAACGGCACCGACGCGTCGCAAGACAAAACGTCCCGGCTTCCGGAGCAGCTGGCTGCGGCCTTTGGGCTCATTAACGCGCCCTGGAAAAGATATTTACATTAGCGAGGAGAGCGGAAGGGACTGTGGGCCGCGATTACAAGCAGCGAAGAGGGAGACAAAGAGAGAGGCGAACAACACGCGAGTCAAATTCAGTCATTTAACTTCGTTAAGTATGCTAAAATCAGAGGAACGACTGTTTGAGAAGGTATAAAGATCCGCGAAAGAGCGAGAGAGAGAGAGAGAGAGAGGGGGGGAGCAGAGGGGCCGAGCTTTCGGCCGCGTATTTCAAGATTTGCAAAATTTACATTCTTTACTTTCCAGCAGAATTTCAATGTAAATTTTCCATTGAAATTCAACTCGGAGGGGAGAATAAAAAGTACGCGTACACATACATATATATATTCGCGACGAGGATCTTCAGGCAGCAGCATTCGTTCTCGCATCGCTTTTCTAACGGAAGTCAGCCGCATGGTTTCGCCTTTGCGAAAAATGCTAGCGAGAGAGCGAGATAAAGCGAGTGGAGGCGGCGGAGATAACGAAATAAGCATGAGGCGGCGGCGCGCGCGCGACGCTGATAGGAGAAAAAAAAAAAGAAAACAAAATAAGAGGCGCCGGGCGCCAGTCTCGGGAGGAAGAAAAGACCTCCTCCTGCTCCCGAGGCTCGTCCTTAATAATGAAATACTTTTGGGAGATAGACTGCTAGCAAATCGCGCCGAGAGCCGACAAGCGTCCCGATGCTTACGCGCGTTCGAGGCGAAGGTTTCAGGGGAGCTCGCTTTGCTCCCATCTCGATGATATCTCGCGTGTCGCCTCTCTCTCTTTGTTGAACCGATGAAAATTTATGCACCACCGGCACATCGAGAGTGGGCCGTTTCGCTCCGCGTCTCAAAGCGTCCAATTATTCCACGAACAAGGCAGTGATTGAAAAGTTTTTTTTTCTATTCATCCAATTCTTTTTTTACGCGCGTATTTTCGATCTATTCGGGGGATGGTTTTGGAATGGCGGCAGAATAGCTTTACAATGGCGTTTCGCTTGAAAATGAAATGTTTAGCTAGCGAACTGCTCCAGTATCGCGCGCGATTCGAAGTATGTATTTTTAAAATAGCCGTACAATGGCTTTTCGGTTGAAAATGTTCAGTTAGCGGGGCTGCTTGAGTACTGCGCGCATTTTGTAGTACGCATTTTCGGGCGGAATACCAAAAATAAATGCGAAAAATTGTATGTCGCGCTGGGTCATAGGAAACATTATAATTTTTAGAAGAAGTTATTAGTCATGACGGCATTCAGCTCTGGAATGCATGATTCATTCATTGGATTAAGTTGTATTTTAGAACACATAATCTTATCTTTGCATCTTACAATACTTACGCGTGACAAAAACGTGATCTAAAACTTCAGTGAATTCTGTACTACTTCCGCTTAAGCTCATTTCGTTACGTAATATTATTATCTTTTTGAACTCTGCATTCTTTTCTCTACAGCTCATTCCTGGCTTTTGATCGGAGTTGAGTGATAAATGTTGAAAGCATTATTTTTTAAATTTTTGGCACGTAAATGCATGCGTGCATGTACCTGAGTCTTTCAGGAATGTTTTAATTAATTTGTTCAATACCTGTTTGTCATTAACTTTGCAAAAAGGGATTCAATTTTGCAATTTATTCATACTTATGATCGATGAGAGTTTGAAAGGAGGAATTTCAATTTTCTACAGTTTGACAGAATTAATTTACATGACATGTATGGTTATTGTATGAATATATTTGGTATATAAAAAAATGTTATTTTGACACTTACGAAGACAGTTTCCAGGTTATGGATTTTGGTGCAATTTTACTAAAAACTGTGTATTAGTATGAAGTTTTGCCCAATTAAAAATTGCTGATAATTTTTTAACAAGTTCTTAATTAATTTTGTGCACATGCCGAATGATGTTTTTAAATGCAATTAAATTGGAACAACTTTTTGTAACGAGTTGGAACAATATTCGAAACATATATATATATATATATATATATTAAAAAGTAGATAAATTTGATGATTGTACGCAGGTTTGCATTTGCAATTTTAAGGTAAGCTATGTAAACTGAAAATTTATGCAATCCTTGTTCCTAATAAGACCAATAATTCTAATGAGCTTGCTAGTAGCTTAATTGCTTGGTTATACGCATTTAGTTAGAACAAAGAAGATTGATGCTGACAGTCGTAAATTTATTTAATCTGCATAGAAGGTTATTGTTCCTGAATATTTTCAAAGCGTTAATCATTTACAAAACAGTATAATATCCACCTTTAGCTTCATTTAAGATTACACATTTAGTATGAAAGATAGTAAATTTTTTTAATTTTTGAGGTATGGATAATGCATTTACAATTAATTTATTGGATTTACGTTTGCCTTAAACAGGGTGTCCCAAAAGTCTGGACAGACGAATAATAATTCTTGAAGGTTCATTTTTAAAAAAAATTATTCGAACCAACCCAGACATTTGGGGCACCTGTATAAATTTGCGCGTTGATACATGTACAGTCAATCTCCAATTAAGAGATAACGATGGATTATTGATTACATTTTCGGCTGCTGGGGCCAGTTTCAATATTTTCCCAAACAACACGAACTCGCGATAGACGGTTCAATTTGCAGTTCCTATATTTATCGAGATTTTCCAGTGTTACGTTAAAAACACTCTCGAGCTGAGAATTAAAGAGCCATTTTGCAAATTGTACTCGTAAAATAAGGCAAAATTACGTTTTACCGAGTGCCGTTATCGATAAATAAAACAATTATAAGTGTTACCGAAAAGCCGAGCTCGTTTCATGCCAGAACGGCTTCTTCGGGAATTTTTCGAAATTCGAATGTGCAAACGACGAGAGAAAAGTGCGCGGCAAACGCCCGGGAAAATTGGTGCGACGAGGCACATTTTTCGTCAGTTGTTTAATGCGAAAATACAGGAGACGTGTAAATTGTATTTTGTAAATTCACGGCTCTTTCATGCATCATTGAACGATTCGCGCGCGCGCGCACAGGGCTGACGCGCGATAACAGCATTTTTCCCGAAATTCCCAAGCCATTCGTATGAACGTGAATTTTGAAGATAACGAAAATAGTTGACATAAATACCGCGCGCTCGAGAGAGCTAATGAAATGGTTTTGTAAACGAAGAGCGAATATTTCGCTCGCGCGATCTCATGAATCACAATGCGCTGATGATATGCTCGGTAAAAACCTGGTTCATTAGAAATTATTGATTGTTATCCGAATCGTTAGAATTCATTTGTACGATGTAAATAGATCAAGATATCATTACGTAGAATAAATCTTAAGCGATCCAAATCTATTTATAGTAAATCTTTAAGATTTTAGGAAATCCTTGTTCGATTTTAATCCGCAAAGCTAATAAAAATAGATCGAGATAGAAAACTTTTGAAAAGATCTTTATTGAAAGGATTTTGTAGAGAGAATTTTTTTTATACAAGGATGAGAATTGAGATTATAACATATTTTTGTAAGCTTTTGAACTCTTGAAACTATAAAAATTATTGGTTTTGATATGACTTTTGTGAGCTTCGTAAATTCGTTGAAAAAGAGGTATGCGCACGTTCGCTACAATTTTTTTCTATCTTGTTTATTTCGCAAAATAAATAATATTTCGCTTTCAATTAATGAATTCTTCCGTTTCCCTCTAAATGTAAAAAATTTCTGCTGCGCAGAAGATGAAAGAACTACAAAATGCTTTTATTCTCCGTATTATTGTGCTAATTACAGTATACACCTCGAACCTACTGTTTTAGCATTACAAACACAACGAGCTTACTACGTAGGTATTCTTGAACTTATTTACATACGTGTGGCCGTTTTAACTTGAGCTGAAACATGTTTTTATTGTTCCATTTTACAAATGTGATTTTGAGTACTCAAAAATGGGTAGGCTAAATTGTGCACAATTTACTAATGGTATTATCAATCAGATAAGCACACAATTCGAAAAAAATCTGCATGCATTAGTTGCACAGTCTATTTTTTGAAACATGTTCAGTATTAAAAATGATTTAACTCAAAAAGAGAAAATTGTACAGCTACTGATCACCAAATATAAAAGAAAACAAATTCGATTCTTCATATTTCGAGGAGAAGAATTGTAGAATAGTTAATGATTATTTTTTTTTTCTAGCATATTTTTCACTGACAGCATGATTGGTTAAAGAAACAATTTCAGTCAATCACCTTCTGTTAAGAAAGTTGAAAAAGAATTTACAGTCTTTCAACGATCCACAAAAGAAAATTTCTAAAAAGATTCTCTTCTCCCTCCATCTATGTGACCCGAAAGAATTGAAACAGCATGATTGAACAAAGGAATGAAAGTGCAGTAGTACGGCCGAGTCGACGAGCTCATGTTACATCCAATGATAATAAATCATCTTCAATTCTTCCGCTAGCCTCAGTTGCAATAAAAATTATTCTTTTGATTGAAGCTACAGTTCCAGAATTAATAATCCTAGAATGATTCTAATCATGTTTAATTACATGCAGTATTCCATATGATAAAAACTTTATTATTCTGTTGCGTTCAATATCCGTACTTCTACGAAGGAACACTTTAAAAGCAGGGTATTCGAGAAGATAATAACAATGTGAAAATTTCTGTTTGATATCCACTCAAGGATGCTTCCGAGAATTTTCCTTATACGTACCCCGGGGCTTTTCGTTCGAGCACTGGCGTGCATTGAACGAGAGAAAATCACCCCTCGAATCGAATAATCGCGCGTAATACACGAGAATAGCCTGGCGATCGAGTCGAGGACGGCTGCCTTTTTTCAAGCGAGCTTTATAACTGCGCGAAATTAATCGAGCGATCTCCCTCCTCGATTATATATACCTATATTTACTTAGCAGAAAGAGATCGAGATCCGTGTCCGGCCAGTCGAGGAGGGTCTTTTGTGAAATTAAAACTAAGTGAAGACGAAGGAACGGAGGTAGGAATATATATTGTAAAAAACGCTATAGAGATATTGATTCCGATAAATTGTGGACTTGCTTCCTGGATGAATAATTGGAAGAGAATGAATCTGCATAATCAATTGCTTTAAATGTGTACATAAAGCATAGTTTTTTTTGCCGGTACTGTATCTTCCTGAGATTGATAAAATGATGAAAAATGTTGTGAGCTTTATTTCTGAGTGCTTTTTTGTAACCTATCTGGTTATATAACAGAAACTGATTAATTATCGTTTTCGCGAAACAGCGGTCGATCATCGTGCGCCGAAATCTGTATTCTATCCTGATTTTCAACTAAAACAGCGTTCACAATTAACCGAAATTGCTAATCCAAACGAGTTCCGGCCCCCGAAGGCCTTCGGGCTGTATGTTTGCGCGAAGGAACTCCGCCAGTCGTCGACTCAAAAAAAGTCCATTACTCGAAAAATACAGCGCCGGAAGCGAGCCTCCGGTGCCGCGCGCGCGCGTCCAGAGCTAATACAGTTTCGCCGGAAACCAAAAAGTATAGCAGACCCGGAGAGAAAGGACGAAAGAAAGGGTCAGGTAAAGAGGGCAAGAGGGTCGGGGCGGAGGCAGACGAAGCAATCAAGAGAGGAAAGACGTCTTTTTTATTTATCGCTCAGTGACCGCCGGCGCAAGCCAATAATTCCACTTCCTCTCCTCTTCGGACGCTTTAGAGAGGGGGGAGGGGGAGAGAGAAAGGAGAAAGGGGAGGCGAGCAGCCAATTCGATTTCCCGTGCATATACTTTTTCTCATTCGTGCACGAGGATCAGGTACAGAGGGGGTATATAGGTACGCGTGCTCGTCCCCAGCCTGCTTAAGTACACCGGGAGCAGTGTTCCCTCTCTCTTCCCGTCCCCTCCTCGAGATCCCAGGCGCGTCGTGTTTGTCGTCAAACAAATCCACGTGTCGTCGCCGCCTACGTCGTACACGGCGCGGCTCGATTCGGGGCCCCCCTCTGGGACGATGTGTATGTACGAACGCGTGCCTGACGCAATCTCTCCGCTCGTGTCGTCCGAGGTATAGTCAGACTATACACGCGGCTTTATTAAAATGGAGACTTTTCCTTCGACCCCTTTCACCGACAATCGACGGAATCGATTGGGCGGTGATTCCGCCGTTTCTTTTTTCTTTTTTTTTTTAAGAGAGACGCGGTTTTGTGATCAGCGCCGAGAGGCGAGCTCTCGCTTTCGGTTATACGCGCGAGCGACAATTTTTACGCTCGTCGGAAGGATGCACGAAGAGGAGGAGGAGGAGCAGGAGGTTAAAGGTTTTCGATCGCGTAAAGATTGCGCGTTGGAACGTTCTTTCGGCGTGCTCTCCGTCTGTTAAATTAAACTCGGGAGATTCTTCGGAAACCGATATGATTCCGGTTCGACGTCCGATGGCGATATCTGGAATTATTTTTCAGTCTGTTCATTGACTTCGGGGAAGAGAGTAAGTAGGATACTAATTAATTTGGTAAATAAAGAGTGCAATCAGGCTTGTGCGTACGAGAGTGTTTTTTCCAATGGCGACGTGCGTAATTGTTCTTTAGTTCGAGTTTTTATTGATTTGCTCAGGATTAACAAGTTTCTACCGTTCGAAAGTAAATTGAGAGCTAACTTCCAGCTTCTCTTGCTTTCTTGTCGGTAATTGTTTTAATGTAACGAAATACGCGTATCGTAAGCTTAATGATTTAATAGAAAACTTAAGCTTCAATTGAAAGTGCTTCGTTGCAAACTATCTAATTATTTTTCAAATTTCTTTTTAAAGCGATTTATTTTATCAATTAAAACTGAACAACAACAAATGCGGCACGAAAGCCGTATTTGTTGAAGTCAATAAGTCATTTTCCAGTAAAAGTCGTAAAGTGGAAGCTGCGAAACTGTAAAAAAAAACAGAATTACAAGAAACTGCCATCTCTGCAATTTTATGAGAGCTTACCGGAGGAGCGCTCATCACAGCGTGAAAAATAAACGCTGAAGTATAACATGTGGCGAGTCGCTCTTAATGTACGAACCATGTTGGTGTACGTGACATTTGCCGTTTTCTTCGATTTTTAGAAAATGCCTCGCGGAAAAATGATCCCGTAATTTATTAAATCTAATTTACCATCACTCTCTTTTATATATAGTTTTCAATTTTTTTTTTGTTGGTTATTATTGCGTTTCGTATATTCGTTTTTATTATTTCCACAGATTTAACGAATCAGGATTCCAATTGGAAGATAACCAAATACTTCTTAGCGCAAAATCTTTTCTAATTTCTGAAGAAAAAATTATTACACATTTTACTACGAACCGGTACACGTCACATACCTTATTCAGTGAGTGTAACGGATCAATATTTTTCAGTCGTTAAAAAGTTTAAGATATGATAATGCGGCTATGATGTTTATGCAATGATAGTAAATTTTATGTGCCCCCGAAGTCTCCCTTTAGACATAAGAAAAATAAAATTTTGAAAGGTTAAAATATACTTAACGATTACATGTCAAATGTACTGACAGGGTCTCGCGCGGCGAACGACGGACGATATTTCAACGTCTACTTTTAACGACGCACTGAATGCTCCCATAAAAGTTCTCGTAAACTATTACAGTAGTGCGGATTGCTGTATTTTATACATTACTAAAATGCAATCTACTTGCAATCGCATCAAGAAAAATGGCAGCCCGATATATACGAAGAGCTCTCTCGTTCCGGACAGAAAAATATCCGTGGAAGCGGAACGCGCCTCGTTTCCGCTCGAAATTAAAGGCGTCGTCCCTAACAAAAATGCAAATTCGGCCCGGCGTTAAAAAAAAAATTCGATCCATTTTACACCGGCCGTTTACGGTTCGAGGCGAGGGCAGTTCACGGGGCCGCAAATCGGATGCTCTTTCTAGTTAAGTCTCGCCGGGCGGAGTGGGTTGCGCGTCGTTAGTCGCTGAATGCAAAGGTGGCGGTCGAAATGAAAGGGCTCGCTAAAATGATTACGAGTCGCTTAAGTATTCGACGTGTTATCGAATTTCGATCCGAGTTTCGATCTACACCGCTGCGGAGGTTCGAGTACTTTAAGTCACTTTCTTGGTATTAAAGGCTGGCTGTAAAAAGAGAGTAACGTACGTGCATTTTAAATTAAATAGAAAGGTTGGAGGGTATGTGATTACAATCCTTTTTTTTCACAAAATAAATACGGTACGAAAGAATTTCATTATTAAAATATAAAAAGCTCTACGATTTAAGAATTTACTAAAAATGTATAGTTTTTGTAAAATTTAAAAAAATTGCTCTTAATAAAAATCGTCCTATTCTAGCTATAATTTGAAATTTAATGTCGTTAAATAAAAGCACTTAATTAAAAGCTCTGTTTCTTTCCCCATTTCGTGCCAAGCGGACATTTTATAGTCGATCGATTTCAAGCCTGGAAAAGTGGTAAAACATCTGTAAAGAAGATCCGGGTACATCGAGGGGTACATCGTTTGTAGAGTCGAGCTTTCAAAATCCGGGGCCAGAATTTCAAAATTTTCAAAGGAAGTTAAATACTTTCCTGGGCTTAAAACCGATCGACTATAAAATGTCCGCGCTGGGAACGAAATGGGTTAAAGCGATTTTCGAGCTATCTCAAAAATAAGGAGATCTCTTGAAATCTTCACAACATGTAGTTCAATTGTTTCAATGTTTCTTGCTAGGAATTTCTTTGAATAAACGTACAGTTTGAAAATCGGATAAAACTATCGAGACACATTCTTTATAACTTCTAAAAATAGTTCCCAAATCGTCTTAAGGAAAAGTGCTGTTGATTAAGTTAGAAAATTTAAATTTAGTGCATTTCGTTTGAAGGATTTGAAGCATTTGAAGAGATATTTTTAAAAATTCACGAGATTTTTGTCGTCCTCGAGAATCCATCTTAGAATACGTAAAAATATACATAAACATTATTGGATCTAATAGAAATACTTGACGAAAATTTATTCAGTAAAATGCATTTATTTAAACAATTTTCAAATAATTTTATCTTAAAATTATTAATTATTCCTAAAGCATTTATAGCTCAATGTTAATTTTAAATTACAGCTATTATCAAAAGAGAAGATTATTTTAGAACCTCTTGAGACAGTCTTTATTAATATCAGACCGAAGAGAGAGAAATTCTAAAAATTTAAGTCAAGTCTCATTTTTAATAAATTACAACTATAATTAAATATTAAGCGATTCATTTATATTCAAAACGTAATTAAAATTTACGACCAACAATACCTTTTTACAGTACAATTTAACAATAAAATCCAAATTCATCCTTTTACCTCTAATAAAGTTTAAAATTCAAATAACGGCGCCAGACACCCGTTACTTAAAAATGCAGGAAATCGCAATTTAACTTCCCGTCAAACTCTTCTATTTCATTAAACATTTGGAATGCCAAGGGGGGAAAGACGCAAGTACGAGCAACAGCGGCGGCAGCCGAAAAGTTACTCTCGCAGCTGCGTCATTCAGGCTCGGTAACAATAAGGCTTGCATTTATAATAGCAACTATTATGCTCCACAAGTTTTCGTAGGTTGCGCTCCCGCACTCAAGACTCGCGGCGCGACGTCGTTACGCGCAGCTTTGTTGCCTTCGCTACCTTCCCGGGGATGTAAATGCAAGAATGATCAAGCCCGAAGTTTCCCACCCGCGCGGCGGCGACTGGCTCTAGCCGCCGTAAAAATAAAACCGCTCTCTCTCTATCCTTCTTACGGTTATTATGACGATCTCGTTAAACGAAGCAAGCTAATCGCAGTGTTATACGCGCCTGTCTGCCTCTGCGGGGAAGGTTGAATCCGCGCGTCGCCGCATTCGAACTTTCTGCCGAGCGTTGAATTTGACTGTTCCGAGTCTCTGGGTATTTTAACCCGGGAAAAAGTGACGAGTGAGTAGTCGCGATAACGAGGCTCGAGGTAACTTTTAATCGGATAAGTCGGTAAGAAGGATCAACTCGCTATTTTCTCTGTTTGATTAATTTCTTCTGAGAACAAAAAAATATGATAATTATACTGACTCATTTCAGAATTTGATAAATTGACGATTTTAAGCTTTTTAATATAATATGTATTATATTCTTGGAATTATAATGTTCAGATAGGTCTCCGAGGTCCCGAATTTCAACCCTATTTTAGATACTAAAATGAAACGTGACTACTTAAACAACCAGGGAATTGTCTAAAATCCGACTTAAAATTCAAATAACAGAGAATCGTGCTAAAAAGATATTTGAATTTGAAAATGCTTTTCTACCAAAAAACTTTTTTGAATTCTATAGAAAAAAGTTTGCAATTCGTTTTGCAGCTTATAAATCGTTCTTGTTGTCGTACTGCGGGGAAGCAGCTTTAAAAAGTATTCTATAAATTGTTGGGACATCGAGAACGACAGAGTAATTCGCGAAAAAACATAGGAAAAAGAAATTTTATTCAGTACGGAAATGCCTTAGCTTGCAGTGATCGAACAATTATTCTTTTTTACACATACCGCGAAATTTATAGCCGCTCTTCTAGCCATAATTTCTCTTCTCTCTATTATGTTACAGTTTCGTCGACACAGTTTTAGAAATCAGCTCCCTCTCATAGATAACAAGTAAACATGATCTGTTTTTAATCTAACTCAATTTTTCAAAACAGAGTTGGCAAGCGTAGTTTTTTATTAAAAATCTGCCACTTTAATGCGACAAATGTCAAACGTGTAATGTACAGATAAAAAACGAAGTGATTACTTTTAAATGCAAATATATAATTCCACAAACGCACCATTTTTCGCGTCGAACGAATAAATAAAATAAGTCAGTCGGGGGGCGTCATTCGCTTTTTCATTTCCCGTATGCGGTTACATTACTCTGGGCACACGTATTCGCAGTGCAGCATAAATGGTCGGCTCGGATCAGTAATTGGATTTATGTTTTCCTGGAATTTTCGACAAGGCGCCGTGGCTTGTTTACTTTTTCGAAATCGCCCTTCGTGAGCGGTAAAAACTGTTTCTTTTTCGAGACGATCCAATCTGCCTGTTAAACGTTGTAAATAGTGAATGGTGTACGCGGAAAGGCTCTGACCAAATTATGATCGGTATTTAACATATTTTTAGGCATTGAAAAACTTTGTAAATGTATTATGTAGTATGTTTTTAATACGTATATAATGAGCAATTGAATAAGTGTAAAATCTTAAAATTACGAAACACTTTTCAAAAAATACAGTTTTTAAAAATATAGAATATTGCATTTATCATTTCACGCTGAAAACTTTAATCCGTCTAGAATAATGAAAACGTTCTCATGTAATCTAGCGGAGAAAGCTCGTAATAAAGAGCTATGAATAAATTATATCTTTAAGAAAATGTTATTGCTTTTGAAAGATCTAAGTAGGGAATTAAATTGAGATGTAAATTTTAAAATTATGAATATTCAGTTTTATTTTTTTTTTTTAACTAAATTATTCAAGTAAATTCCTTAAAGACCCTGAATAAAAAACAAACAAAAAAACTTGAAATCACATAGTTTCGTAAACGTGTGCTCGCACAATAAAATTTACTGCGCCGAGCCCTTTTGTCTCGATCTCCTTTTTAAGGCTCTTTTTATCGATAGTAGTGTTTACAGCAGTTCCAATCTGTCGCAGCTTACTTTTACGCCTTGAGCGAGCAGGCAGGTCTAAAAAGAAAAAAAATTAACTCCCAGCTCCGTGTAAAAAGAAAAAAATTCCTCCCGGGCATCTGGGTTATTATTTACCGCGAAGCTCCTCCTCTCCGCGAGTGAACCGCGGAAAAGCGCGGCTCCGACTCCACGTATCGAGCGGATAATTGCTAAATACGTAACCGTCCGATATACGCAGTGGACACGCAAAAGCTCCGCTCCGGTAGGAAAAGCTCCCACGTCCGCTGTCTTCTTCCGATGCGCGCGGGCGAGAGTACCGTGGAAATGCGATACACGTGCTCTCGTATCAATTTGTGTCAACAGAATCCGTAGCCCCGCTTACGTGTACGCCGGAGCTGTACATACGTCAGTCGCGCGTATATATATACCTATATATATATATATATATTGAGCAGGCAGAGTACATCTGTAGGGACGTATACGTAGCCGATGCCATTGATCGAGCGTTACTGCGGCGCGAGGGTGCATTGCTCGTTTCGCAATTTTGAAGGAGGGGGATTTTTGCGCGCGCGGCGGCGGCGGCGGCGGCCGGCGGACTTGTAGCCTCGTTACCGGGAGCTTTTCAAAAGCCCGGCTTTGGAACGCCTCGTCTTCCGAGCGGCGCGCGCGCGAGCGACCCATTCAACGGTTCTTGCTGTTTTATCGATTTTTTTTCACGTGTTCCGCTCTCTCTCTCTCTCTCGAGCGCGCTCTTTGCTCGCGGTGTATTCGAAAATATGGCTGATGGCTAGCAGCGGCGGAGGCTGCTGCTCCCAAGATTACTTTAGTCTCTTCCTCGCTTTTTTTCCCCGTTAAAGTGGAAGGTTTCGAGGAGCGATTTCTTCTCAGGCGATGGAGGAAAGGCGCCGCCGAGACTCGCTCCTGATTATCGAGACGTTTTTCTTTAAAGACTTCCTTTGCTTCCTCGCGTTTCTTCCTCTTAATGGATTGTTATTTAGTTAAATATGGAATTTAATTTCGAGCTTGAGTAGCTTTGCTTTTTTACGAGTCGCTGTGTTAAAAACGCCCTTTTAATTACTCCTTTTCCCGGGGTAACTGTGTTCCTTCTGCTCGCTGAATGGGGGCTCTTGGAGATTTTCTTTTTTCGTTAATTGTTTTATTTCTAAACGGAATGAATGTCCTCGGAGACCGAGAAATTTCGATTGAATTCTTTTTAGTTGCGCGGAACTCGATTTCGAGAGTTCCAGAACAATTTTGTTTGGGAAAAGACATTTTTATTACAGAGAAAATCTTGTTGCCGAGATTTCTGTCGCTTTGCTTTTGCTTTTAGATATTTGCAGTTTGTCTATCTTCGTTTAGAATTCGATATATCTTGTACTTAAGATATCCGATACAGCATATTGCAGTAATATCTCGAGAAGATTACTGTATAGTAAATTTACAGATCAAAAGGTGAAATATGTAATTTTGTAAGCTCTGATGGAAAATTCGATAATTTTAATACGTAAAATTTTTTTCAAAGAATTTCCACGATTTTTGAATAAGACACGTACTTTAATTCCAAATGATTCAACCAATAATTCACGACGATTTTAGTTGGAATGTATGTAAACCTAAATACAGATAATTATGTATGGACAGTGGGCAAACCATTCTATACCGATACGCCGATTCGGATAAATAGCTGCAGACATATATCGTTGCTTAAAATCACTTATAATCGCCAATAGATCGGCATATTCCGAGCGGACAAATATGTATTGTCCGAGATGTATGCGGCGATACGTGGATGTACTTCCACATAAACTAGCCTATTTTTATGGAACAGTGGTATTATTTGCGTAACTCGATTAAATGGCACATTAATCGGTTCGACATAAACTACTTTATACGTTGAAAATGTAAAATGACCAGTTGAATACGTAATCATTGCATTGCATGAACATTGCATTGCTGGAAATATTTCGGTCAATTCAAGAGAAAAGAATATTATCAATGATTTAAAGTTTCAATTCGATAAAAATAAATTCTAGACATTCGATAAAAAGTTTCTTAACTCGAGGGTTAAATCTGCTGTTTTTATTTTTATAAAACAACCTGCAGCAACTCATTTTTTAAACATAAAAAGCTATAAAAATATGAACTTCTATAAAAACATAAAAAAACTATAAAAACATAAACTTGTAAAAAAAAAGTGCAATGTCGGTGTCAAGCTTATTAAACAAAAAACTAATCTTCAGGTATATGACAAAACCTGCAGAAATATTTAAAAAGGATATTGAAGGCTTGCTACTTTATGAGTTTTTTTTAGCACAAACAGCGACTTTCTGGGATACGCAAATGTGTTTAAGGAGGAGTACTTTCGTAAACATGCAAGTGATTTTATTATTGGTAGAAGTTCTATGAAAGGTATTAAAACTTTTTCACGAAATCGCCGAGTATATGACTATAAACGAGTCTACTTAAGTCATTTTGTCTACAGCTTTCCATACTCGACAGATAATAAAACTTAAGAATTTGAAAAATCTTTAATTTCTTACTAATATAATTGAGCATTAAAATTTTTTATTTATTTCGCTTTTTAATTGCGACTTAATGATAAAAAATAAATGTTAGTTATAGTTTAGAGAAGATAATTAAATAAATTAGTGCTCAATTAAGTTTTTAATAATAACTAAAAAGAATAAAAATTTTTCTTCAATAAAAGGCTATAATAAAAGAATAAAAGCCAATTCTTCTATTATGTGGTCCTTACAGACAATATTACGTTTCATTACTTTTATTCCTCGGCTACAAAACGGAAAGATAAAAAAAAATATTGTCAATCCATCGCGGGATTCAGGGAAGGAATTTCGCGCGGCAGGAATATCGATGAACTCGAAAAATATACCAAATAAATTTCAGCCTCGACATAAAGTGAATATAAGAACAAACACTGAAGCTCCAAGCTTCTGAGCCACATTAAAAAAGTTTAACGCGTTCCTCATAATTCTTTATGCCCGCCAATAAAGAAGCTGGAATCGAGTCCGCATTTTCAAGCCAAGGGAAGAGATAGAGAGGCAGAAAGTGTCTGTATGTGCAGTGCAGAGGAGAAGGACGAACGGAACAAAGGGAAGAAGGAAATACAGGAGAGTAGAGACGAAAGATACAGATTTAAAGAGACGAAAGAGAAATAAAAAGGAAATAATAGTATTATTGAGGAGGCGTATAAACTTTTTTCGCATTATAATAATTTTGAAGAAATCCCGCAAGACATTCGTTAAATTAACGAACTTTTCACTGTATTACCAGCAAAACTAATATTATTTGTGAGCTTTTGCCTCTAAAAGTAAATAATAAATCAGAAAAGGATTAAAATAAATGCTCTCATCATCATTTATTATTTAATTGATTAATTATTTCTCCGACAAATCCGATATTACATAAAATTTCATAGCTACAAGTTTGTAAGCTTTTTCAGAAGAAACTTTTGCAAAAGCAGTTCTCGGGAGAAGAATTTTGAAAAAAGTACTTTTGAATCTTCTATTCAAGTTATTTAAAATAGATCCTGGTGCTACTACTACTGTGTAAAAAGTTTCTTAATTTAAGTTTTTTTTAACGGTATTGAATTCTATAAATAGAATTCTACATTTAGCTATATTTAGTGACGAAAACTTCAATCATTTATTTATAAATCAAAGAATAACTCATCGATTTCATGACTTGATTTTTTCCAGTAAGTTACGTCGTCAAACGAGATTTCTCGAAACTGTTTTTATGCCCTCGTTCGTTTGTGTGCCCTTGTTGTTGTATCCGAAGGTATTTAATAGTTCCGCTTATATATATACGTGTAACGTGAACTCTTAGCGGAATGCTGCCTAGCCTAGGAGTAGGGTGCTATGAAGCTTTCAGAAAGGGCGCGGCATGATTGTGGCGTGCTTGTAAAGCGCTCCGAGAGAAATCGTTACGAAAATCGCTTGTTATTTTACGGCTAAAGTACAAGAGAATGTCAAGAGAGACGATAAGAGATTATTTTCTATCCATTGAAGCGCATTTTCTTTGATCAGAATCTGGCTTGTTTGCGAACTAAATTAAAAAAAGCATTTTTTTGGGAATATTTTCCGAAACCGCGGATACTCTAAACGTGTATAAGGCAACTTTTTTAAAGGAACGAGTCTGACATACAAATACTGCATTTGAAATTGATCGCGGGACCGTAATCTCGTCCAGTAAATGGGCATTTGAAGACAAAGTTAACCGATAGAAGTCCGAAAACTCTGTTAGCAAAGTCGAATGTTTTATCAGCAGCGTTTCGTTATACTGTCGAAATAAATTTCGCCCACTGCGCGTACGAATTAGTCCGTAAATTTTTAACAACAATGACCGCAAAAATATAATAATGGGAAGCAACGAACTAAAACTGCGCAAATAACGTTACAGCAGATACCGCGCGGCTGCGGCGAGCGGGGACTTAAGTTACGCCGCAAACTTGTACGTCGCAAGTTGGCGAACGGACGGAAGTGCAAGTATGGACACCGGGAACTGCCCTTTGACGATTTCCTTACGATTTTCACGGCGATATCTCGGTAAGAGATGCGCCTGGAGGTTCGTGAATTTATCGGATATTAATGTTGAACTTTTTGATAAAATATTTTTCTTGAAAATTTTACCTCCCTGCGCCAATATTGATCCGCCGCGAAAGTTTGTGCACTTGGCATTCGACTGCCGTTGCAGCTAGTAGCTTATTTGCATACCTTTTCAATGCTATTGACTGCATTTATTAATTTCAAAAAATATACCGCTACTTTACGGCAGATAAAACCGTTATTTTGTATAACGAGATCAATCTGACACCAAGCTATTAAGAGCATGAGGCTCTTATACTGCTTCGCTTTGCTTAGCTTAGCACGCCCTTTATTGCTCCACAGAATTGAGGACGTATATATGTGTGTCAAAGCATTAACGAACCACTTCAGAGTGGCAGTCGAGTGCACAAATTTTAACAAATATAATATTATACGTTTTAATATTCAAAATTAATTGTTCGGTTTTTTATTTTATATTGCAGCCGCTTAAGCTAAAATGTATCCAACGATTGATTAAACGCGCAGCATTTATATTTTATTACTAAATTAATCTCGCGTACTTTGTACTTTCCTCGAATAATTTTCTCACTTAGTAATTACAAAGCTTTACCTCGTAGCGCGAGCGCCAAAGGAAACATTTTAATTTGATAATGGACCTTCAATCTACAAGCAAGCAACAACTCAAAACAAAACACGGCATAAAAGCCTGTTGTTCTACTTTTGTGTTTTCCCGGCAGCAATGCTAACTGGATTCCCGAAGACAAGTGCCGCTGAAAATTCATATACCCGGGAATCTACAATTCAAAAAATAAATATAAAGCGTCACGCCCGACAGAGAGATAAATTAAGAAAAGGACGGAGAATTGAATAGAATTTACGCGCGCGCGTCAGTGTGTGCATATGGCAAGAAAGCAGGGGGG
>UCOM01003441.1:0-17905 GCA_900474385.1 Ormyrus pomaceus | reverse complement strand
TACACACACACACACATACATCCATACAGACATTTTTCAAAAATCATTTATTCTTGTTTCTGACACCTTAAAATACAGTTATTACCGTTTTTTCGAACAACTCCAAAAATTACTATCACAATGCTTCCTCTAGGAGGAAGCAAAAAAAATCAGAGGCCAGATAATGCCGTACTCTGAAACAATTTCCCGTGACAGTCAATTAGTTCCTGCGCATTTATCGGCCCGTGAAAGACAAAGCGGCAGTCGAGGGCTGCTGAAAAAAAAAGAAGGTTAAGGGTCCGAGGAAAGCAGCAATTACATGCTTATTTTTCCTCTTTCACCGATAAGGACGATCCAAGTCTGGGCAGGAAGGCAGGCGGCCGGGTTTTGCGAGAGAGAGGCCATCTGGCACCGGCGCGTGCCACCAGTCAAGCATCTCGACACCCTCTCTCTCTCTCTCTCTCTCTCTCTCTCTCTCTCTCTCTTTCACCCTGCGACCTAGTTGTGCCGCCTCGGGGACGATCGATCAAACGCGCGGCACTAGGACGTAGACGACCTAGACGACAAAAGGAGTTTCGCGGCAGGAAGTTTCTTGGCAGTCCTGCAGGCCACTGTCGCCGTTGGCGCGCGCGGATGAGTCGGCCCACAGCTGCATCGATAGCTGATTTTCCGAGGGAGGAACGCCGAGGTTACCGCCGGGGCCAACAAGGTCGGAAGTCTGTCCAGAAGCTACACACCCGGTGAGATTTAATGTCGCCCGAGAGTTTTGATTTATTGTGTTTTGGTGGGGGGAAAGTTTCGCGGTGAGATCGTCTGCTGTTCGTATATTTGAAAATGTGAGGAATCTTTTTCAGCTTTTTAGATAAATGTATAGGTATGACTTGTTGGAAAAGACTTTGAAAATTCAATTTAAATCATGCGCAATTAATCGTGAATTTATTATTTGGAAATACTTTACATTTTCTTTAAATCATTCAGAAGCGAAGCAATTGAAAAGAGTCGCTTCAGAAGTTTCGCGAACGAAGCGACTAATTTTCATCTCGTTAACCTTTGAAATTCCAAAAATTCTACCCTCGAAAAGTGGCAACTCCGCGAAGGGGCTTCGTTAACACCCAATCCGATCGGCAGAAATAAAGAATTCACTGCCACGCCTCCGCAAACATTTACCCGGCTGATCACGCTGCAAATCACATTCGTCGCTCCGACGATAAAACCCGGCGTATGTGCGCAAGTGCAAAACACCGAGAGAGCGAGAGCGAGAGGTAGAGTTTACCTAGCGGGTGTAACGAAGGAAATGAGCGAAATCGGGTCACGAGAGCTTCGCGCTGGTGCCGCCTCTCTCTCTCTCTCTCTCTCTCTCTCTCTCTCAGCTTTTTCAGAGAGCACGTCTTTTGGCGCATTTCGAGCTGCGCTCCAAGGGGACGCGCGGGACGTCTTTACTCGTTTGAAGTGCGCGTTTGTCTTCGTTCGGCTTTGGTTTTTGGAAAAAAAAACAAAAAAAATGCGGAAGTAATCGGCGACCCCTTTTCGAGCGGAAATTCTGTGAATGGGCTGAATGCTTCTTTGGGGAATGCGGGAGTTAGGAGTGTCAGTTTCTTAAGTACGTTGTTCGGGAAAGAGTTGAAAAGGACAAGGACTTACCGATCAAAGTGCACTTTAGCTTCTGGTAACTTCTTCATGTCTTCGTGTAGCAAGTAGTTTTTCGCGCCAATTATACAGTTCCTGGGGATTAGAAAAAGAGTTGTTATACGCTTATTTAACTGTTACGAAAAATTTTCTTAAAAACTATGATTGTTTTATAGCTAAAAACTTTAATTAATTGTTTTCATGAAAAATAAAGAAAAGCTACGTTTTTTGCATTAGTGGTATAAAAAGGCTGTTTAACAAAATGTTTTGTAATATCTGAAAAAATAAAATAGTTATAAATGATTTAGAAAGGCTTTCTTCTTCTACTCCGAATAACTCTAAAGATTTGACCTCCACTTTGAAGCTCCTAAATATTTCAATTTGGTAATGGATGATTATAACGTGTCAGCAGAGCGATTCAATTGAGAAGTCAAGTAAAAAAGCATTCCCAAAGTAAGCAGATGTACAAAATGAGGCACTCACTCAAAGTACTTGTGTATATCGAACGTGGCGTATTCGAATCCAAAAGACCCGAGATCAGCAGGCGGAGTATCTGTTAAGAGCTTGAGCAACTTCTCATTCTTGAACTTCCATTCGTTTGTCAGAAAGTACTCCAATGCGCTGTTGGCTGAATAGACTTTACGTTGCAATCTTACCAACCTGCAAACGTCAATGATATTTTTGGAGGATTTTGTGTGTTTTTCAAAATTCCTTATCATTAATAAAATTATTTGCAAAATTTGGGACTCTGTCAAATAGGCTTCATATTTTTGCAATTCAAAAAGAGTCGCTCAAAATTCAGACTTGAACTTATAGAACGTTTTATTAATGAGAATCTAAATTAAATTTTTGACGTGTAATTAAAGCTATATCTGCAGTTTTCGAATTGCGGATAAAAGTTTAATCAATTTAACGTCCTTTTGTATTTAATCATTCATTAATCATTCAAAGACTTGCGCCATTCTTACATTGGTTTCTTGCCGGCGAATCTTAAGCCCATGTCGATAATTACGGCAGGTAACAAATGAAGCAGCAACATCAAAATGTAATAATACAATTTGTTGCTAGCGATAGTAATATTGGGGATCCACATGATACCTTCAAGAGGAATTTTTTCAGTAAAGCGAATTCCCATATATGCTATCTCTGACATGCTGATGCTCTTAATGTCCGCTGAAGAACAGTTGTAAACGCTGATGCTTGGATCTTGCGTGATTCTGTAAAAGAACGAATGAACTAAGTTATATTTAGAATAATTTCCATATTGCTTAAAAATCCGATCCCTGATTCATTTTTTTAATCAGAACACTGTTTTTAAATTGTGTTTAAATAATTACGTATTAATAACAGCTAAAATATTTTTAGTATTTTCAAGACGGAATTGCTTGCTTATTCAAAATAAAGAAGAATCTCTATCGCTATAACGGGATACAATTAATTTTTTAAGTAAAGTATTTCAAAACTTCGATATTAAAATATTTTTCTATTCTTTATCACGCCGAAAATTGTAGCCTCGATTAATTGTATCTTCTTCTGCGAGGACACTATTTAATTCGCTCAATTTGTTTAAACTTAATGTAAACCTTCGAAAGTATTAAATAAAAAAGAAGCAAAAAGAAAGTATCAGTACGTGACGATGCCGCGCTTCCAAGTGGAGGTGATCATCGCCTTGATAGCTATGTCCACTGGAATGAAGTCCGCCGAGGCTTTCGTTTTCAAGTAGCTGACCCTGAGTACGCCCTTGCCGCCTCCTACCATCATACCCACGGGCCCGTTAAAGTTGTCCAGCCATCCGGCGACCGGCTCTTCCATCGACGAGATCACTGTAAAACAGATCGATCTTAGCTTTATCGCGGCGATGCAATCAGTGAGTGACACTGCAACTTTGAGGAAACGCATTTACATACGAACTCCGGAGGTTGATAATAATGTTAAACGTTTTTTTTTTCTTTTGTGTTGAAACTCGAGTTTACGCTGTTTTTCATTCGTCTCTGTTAAAAGTCTTTCACTTTGGAAGACTTATAACGTAGAATAAGTGTATATACACTTATTTGCATTCAAACGAAATTGATTAACCCTCGAGGAAGGTAAGCGTGGTCAATATTCATTGACTAAAGTGTGAAGTATATTTATGCAAATTAAGTAGAGTCGGGTTTGGTGGACTGTTATAGCTACAAATTTAATGTATGTCAACTGATTAGATTCCTTGATATCTACAGCGCTAAGCCAGAAATCATTTGACTTAATAAACCAGAAAGATTATACTTAAAAAATCAAGAAGGTAAAGTACGGTTTATAACTGTTTATTTAATGTTTTTACAGTCCTGTACGTATGATACGATAAAATTTTGTTCAAATAGAAATTTACTTTTATGATTGACTAGAATTTGAAGAGACATATCATAAATACAATTTTTATTATTTAAAGAAGTATATCGATTTTGTGGAATAAAATCTTATAAGTCACCTATTGACTTTCCAATAACACATAAAGCTTGCGGACAACGAATGAAGTGAAAGAGTAGTTTTTTCTATTTTTTATAAAAATCGAATTTACCTATAGATGGTCTAAACACGACTATTGGTAATATACCGGCATAGTCGGCAACTACTCCCTCGGCTAATCTCTTCGTAAAAGTGTACGTATTTGGAAAACTGCCCATGAATCTGAAAATACAGCGTTATTTACTTTTAACACATGTAAAAATAATTCAATCTTTTTTAGACTTAATTATTAGTAATATATTTTCAATTTAACATTATAGCATATTTAAAAGAAATTTTAATGTAATCTTTAAATATATTAATAAGTTAATAATCGCATTATACAGTTAATTTATTATGTGCATTTTGCTCCAAAAGTCTTTTCCTGTACTTTGGATATAAGTATATGTAATTTTGACCTTTTACACTAATTTATGGTGGAAAAAAGCTGACGAATAAAATAAATAGCTATTTCACTTCAAGTCATAAATTCAAGTAATACAGTGTACTAGATGTAAATAAATGTAGCCTTAATCGAGGAAACTTACTTGGGTGTCAAGATTCTCAAAGTATGATCGTCAACGGTTTCGGCAATCTTTATAGCTCTCTTCCAGTCTATAATGTTAGGATATAATTGTTCCTCCACGACGTACTTGTCTGTGTGACTGTAGGTAGAGCTTACGTGCATCAGCGCCTTAAATTCATTGTTTATGTAAACAGGAAGGAGAACGATGAAATGAATATTGGCTGGAGGTATCGAGGCTCTTAAAATTTTAGAATTGCAAATGTTACTGAAACTTCTAGGGAACCGAATGTAACATAAAATGGAAATGTCTCTAAAAAAATTTAAGCCCAAGTTTTAGAATTTATATTACGCAATACTGATTATTTTTTTCTGATTTTTAAGTTGTCTTTTCTCTACATCTTTTTACGTCTACAGTTATGAATCATATTTACAATTAAATTTCAGGGGCTAATTATATTTTTTTAACAAAAACTTAAAATTACATAAAACTTAAATATAATTTTCAATTAGTATTTTGTATTGAAAATCATCATAATAAAGTTAGTTGAATTTATAACGAGGAGCGGAAAATTAATTCAAATTGAAAGTGCTTTATATTAAATCAGAAATTGAACGCATTGCATCATTCTTTTGCATATCAAAAGGCAGATTATTGTAAAACATTGAATTTTTACAAACTTTTAAAGCTTAATATAACTCCCGCTACGATTGTTGAACTTGTTTGTAAATTGTTTTAAAGTTAATACGCATTAATTAAAATCCACTCAATTTATGCTTTAATAAGGTTAGTATTTAAATTAAATTCTTTTGACCAGGACGTATCACGAAACAATACTCGTATCGAAGGGGCACTTACAACCAACTTCTTCATGTTCGCAGCAAGAATGCAGACGTCCCTGGTGGACCTAGTATTCATGAAGATAGCGTCCTTGAGGGAATCGTCGAACCTGACACTGGCGGCCACGTGAAAGACGATAGACACCCTTTCGATAAGAACGTGCCTCTCAATAGGTGGTAAGCCTAAGCCCTCGGCCGTGGCGTCTCCCTGCACGGGGATCAATTTATCGAAAGCTTCGGGTCGATTCTGCCGGAGCCTGTCGAAAAGCTGCGAGAAAATATAGTCTTATTTCGAGGTAAGTTCAACGCCGCCAATGGACTCTCTCCGCGCTTTTAGTGAGAATATTTCTTTCTTCAGCCATGGTTTAACGAATCTTAACAGTAATTTGTCGAAATTAAATTTCGATAAAAGTAATGCAATTTTCATTCGTGCTTTTTAAAATAATAATTACGATTTTGTTATTCGTGGTTTACCGTTTATTGTACAATGTCATTTGTTATTGAATTTCTGTTAGTGAACTTCTGCAGCTTTAATTCAATATTTATTTATGATAATAAAGTTATTATGCAAATAATGTATTTTGTTTTGTCATAAAATATAATGCACTTGTCATAACTTCCAAAATAAGTGAAAAATATATTTTTTACTTGAATAAAAATATTGGATTAATGGGTGCTTTATAAATTAATTTCGTGCAATTACTAAAAATCTAGTACCATGTCTAGGAAAATAAAATTATATGTAAGAACGAGAAATTAATTTTTTATAAAAGATCAACAAACACATAGTTCTTTATGCAATATAAGAATTTGAAAAATCCCGTTTACTATCGTCCAGCCAAATGAAATTAACGAAACATTGATATCGCTGTCTCATTCAAAGAATACTCCCAATTTCTCTGTTGTATAAAAACTTGCTGACCCTTTTCGAATACTTACTGGTAGACTGAGCATTTTCCTCAGCCGATCGTCAATGGCCACGTTTTTCTTTGGTCGTATCAGCAGGAAGATTTCCTGGATGTCAGGGCAGGACCAGAGCAGTTTCTCGATCAGCACTTTGCCCATGAAACCCGTGCCTCCGGTCACGAAGATACTTCTACCGGCGAAGAACGCCGGTATCGAGTTCTTTGGTTCCGTTTCACTCATCTGTATGCAGTGAACATTCGTTTTTAGTGAGATACTTAATTTAAGAGAAGTCTGTTTTTGTAAAAAAAAGCTTCAACAGCTAGCAAGTTTAAAATAATCATCGCTGTGCATATATTTTGAGCTGCTTTATTATGCGGATGTTTTAAAAATATAATTTTAAAAATGTATAAAAGATTAAAAATAAAAAGCGCATTTTATACAGTTTGAATAATTATGCACTGTCTTAAGAAAATTTTAAAGACAAGAATAGATATTCTTGATAACTTAATGTTTGAAAACTAATAAGGCAGGCACAGATAAGATGGTCCGAAGTTGAAACCAAAATATAATTTCTATTTATTTTGAGCAACTGAATCCTAATCTGTCATCAGAATTGCGCCATTATCTCAGAATCTTGAGATATCTTGATTCTTAAAAATTTTAAATTATACCTATTTTCAGATCAAAAAAAAAAATTTTACTAATTTGCCTCATGATATTGTATATACCATTTTTAATCTACTTCGCATTCAAAGTTTTGGAATCTCTATAAGACTCGAATTTTATATTTTAAACTACTGTATCTCAAAGAAAAAAATCCTGCTGGTGTAATCATGGGCCAAATCAAAAATTGTTTTTTGATCTGAAAATAAATATATCTTAAAATTTAAAAAAATGAAGATAGCTCGAAATCTTGATTCATTGATTCGAATTCAGCGACTTCAGTTCAGATCACTTTTTTGTAGGCTTGTGTAATTAAATATTAATATAACGTATCGCAGAAGTTAACAATGTGAAGAACAAGAGTATTTTTCTGTAATAAAACGATTAAAACTATTTTAGAAACTTTCATACTTTCCTCTGATTTCTTCTCTTTATTCATGATCAAAATGACCGATTTAAAAATTCAAGATCTATTGTCGTCACAACTTTAACTTGTGTAACCAGTAGCGCGCACAATGTACATTAATACGCTAATGAATTTATGACACACAGTGTACTGTAACATGGTATATAAAATTGAAGTAGTAGTTGTATTACAACGTTAATATTCCTAAATTCAAATGATATGAAATAGTTTCTAATTATACAGTTGACAAATTTTACTTGAGAAAGTTGATTAAAACAATTTTGTTCAGAGTAACCGTTTTATTGTTATTTTTTTAATAAGAGGTGATCAACAGTACTGAATAAAAATGTGCTGAAAAATCTTAAATATTTGAGTCGCATCGATTTTACTTGTGTCTGTCTGTTGTCATTTAACGACCACAAGTCATCCATTCTTTTTTGGAACGAACCTCATATATTTGCAGTTAGATAATCCAGCAGAAGTTATTTAACGATGAGTTGAACGGAAAAATGAATCGGACACAGCTTTCAAAATACTGATGAAGCAGCTAATACATCATTTTGCAAAGACGTTCATTACGTAACACGCATACTCTTAAAAAGGACAACCGTGTTTACTTTATTACGTGTGTCGTTTACACCGTTTTTTGATACGATGAAAAACTTAAGAAGTCACAGTGTTTACTTCAAAGCATATACTTTCCGCACAACTAGTTTCTTCAAAAAAAAAAAAAAAAAAAAACTCGACATTTCTACAAAAACTGATGTTAAAACTCTCTAAGTTCGTTACCTACCTTGCGCAAACCCTTTAAAGCTCTCCAAAGACGATCCTCAAAGAGGTGTCCAAGCTCCAATTGCTACTTCTACCAGTAAGTGCCCTGGGCACACCGAAGCAAATCACACGCGTATACAAGCAGCAACAGCAGCAGCGGCGCAACGATGACTATTCCACGCGCAGTGTGGATCTACCGGTGATACGTTTCCGCGAGGCAGGAAGTGACGCAAGGAACCCGCGAGTGTCTACTCGGGGTCAAAAGGCGGCCGGCCGCCGCGGAGGCTTCTCGATTATTCATTATTGAAGAGCAGGCCGACTTGGAAGTTCGTAATGCCTTGATTTTTCACGATCGCGCTCAGCCGGGTTCTTCGAACTCTGGATAATGGTTGCGCAGCGACCGAGTGCTACGACGTGCAGTCCCTCGGTGTATATATGCGTGCGCGGTATCGGGAGCTTCCAATGCTCTCGAGTGTAATTGCGGACAAACACGAGGCTAGTTTGTACATGTATCTTCATGCCCTTTGATTGTTCTGTTTTGAATTTATATATTCACGCGTAAATGTCAGTCTGCAAACGTGGTAGGAGCCTATGTACGTTTATCTTTATGATTGACGACGAACGAACGAAAATTGCAGATTTGAGAAAGGCAAAGTAAGTTTGTTTGGAATTACGAGGGGGAAGCGGAGATAATGGCCGAGGCTTCGAGGTATCGATGATGATGATGATGATGATAGCGGCTTACACCGTGGTATTGTTTGCGTCTCAGGGTGATTCCAGCCAAACAGCTTGATTAAACTTTGCATAATTATCTGCCCACTTACTCAAAGTGCATGTGCACAGGAGGTAAATTACGATTAAGGCGTCAGGTTCGCCCTTTGCGCCAATCTCGTATCGGTGTACTGATTTGTAGCTAACAATCCAGATTTCGGTTTAATATTTATTGTTTAAATTACACATCATTTTTCTGAAATATTTATTTTATTAAATTAGAGAGAGTATTCAAGAAGAATAACAGGACAAAACGGGTTGCTAAAAAAGCTAATTTTAAGGTTAAATTAAATTAAACATTCATTGAATATGTATGAAAATTATAATGTGGAGGAAGTTCCAAAATAAATATTATAATTTCTGCATTTAATAAACAAAATATAGAAGATTAAAATGTATGAGCGATTAATTATATATTTGATTTTAGTTAAACAAATTATAATTACACCTATTTCTACAAGAATCAAATTTAATTAAACCCAATACCAATTTCTAGAAGAGTTATTTTAATTAGCTATTTGATTGAACTATTACCTTCAATTTAAAGCAAATCGATGAGAAATTTAATTTGTTGAAGTATTTTTGGTAAAATAGTGTGAATCACTCACTTGTCCTAAACTAGGAATTTTTAAGAAAAACGGTCTTAATCGAATAGCAGGAAAAACAGAGACATATAAAGTGTATACAAAATTTGGGCAGCTTTTTATAATTTAAAAATGTTATGAGTTATAATTGGTACAGTTAACAACTCAAAACTTGTCAACAAAGAATGTCTTTATATAATTCTTTATAAATCAGTATCAAATACTGTAGTTGAAAGCATAATATTTATATCTGTTGCATTTTTTTAAAAATTTGATGATATATTTTTGTGTAATCATCATCAAGATCATTTGGTCAGTGTGCAAAATGATAGTTTTACTTATGATGTATATTTAATTTTTAACTTTCCAATTACCATAGCAAGATATTGAGAGTTATTTATTTGAAGTAAGTATATTAATATAATAAGTCTTAATAAGTACTCTATTGTAATTTTAATTGATAATGTACTTATCAATAAGACTTAAATACATTTGGAGATACTTTTGAATTCGGAAGTTTTTATAACTCTATAAATTAAATGTACATTATGTAATACATTGTTTAAAAGACCATTTCTTAATCATAAAGTTACATCATAATTATTTCAAAACGGTAAGAAACAATTTTAAATTCAGGTGTTATAAATTTATATAAGCAAGAAGGACCAAAGCAGATGAGAGAAACATTTGTGTGCGGGTTGACTGGAAACTAACTCATTGCCAAGTTTGCGAAACTTGCAGGGATGAAATAGTCCCTTTGGTTCTTCGACGTCAGCTTCTGCTCCGAGTGCCAAGGCCATCTGTATTTCTGATTAGACTCGTTAAATTTGCTTGCAGCAGTTAATCATTCCACTTTCCACACAGTGACACAGAGAAATGATGTTATTATAACTTTCTTCTGTTTTGAAAGACTTTGTTTACTATTGATGTAATTAATATTAAGGGTTCTACTTTTATCTTATTTCAATATTAGGATTTAATTTTTAATTTACTGAAATGAAGTGTCGTACTACGATCCTCGCAATCTGGCAAAGAAATCGTGTACGATTATTATTATTATGCAATTGAATTCTTTGAAACAAAATTAAAAAAAAATGTCATTTAAAAAGAATTCTGCATAATTTACCATCAGATAAGATCTCTTGGGAAAACCCAATGAGCAGTAACTGGTAAACTCAATGTAGATTACAACGAAAGACTACAAAGAAATATAAAGCAAAATATGAAAGATATGAACGGGACCGCAACTACTATTTTAGAAATATATGATTTAAATGCATTTGTTTACGATTTTAACAATAAAGGTACTTTAGACTTTGGTGAGTCAATGAATCAATATGATAATTGAATTAAATAAAAATTTATTAAATAATCTACTTTGTGATTCTATCCCATCATTAGAACATTCGAAACAACAAATATCCAGCTTTTTCTTAACCCCAAAAAATGATTGAAAGCCATTTTTGGCTCGTCAGTGATTAAATATCGAGTTGATTGCGGAGTATAGAGACACAAAATTTCGCAATGGATAACGAAAGTGCGGTAACTAAATCGACTATTTCGACAGAAAAAGCTAAAGCCAAGAAGAAGAGAAAGCAAAAAGTAGCAGCGCCGAAAGTAGAGGAAGTTTACGTCAGCCCATACGAGGAGTATGAAATAGATGAGAAAGATGCACAATCGTCTGTGCTTACGGAGCCCAACACCTTCCTCGCCAAGCTGAGGCTGCTAAAGCAGATCCTTGTACTGTATTGTATTCACTGGTGGGGTTATGTTTACATTCTTTGCAGAGTTTTGGGATGGAATATGTAGAAACTAAAATACTCTTAGACTATTAATAACCCAATCTAAAACAAGAGTACAAAAATCTTGGTGACATAAAAATGTTTAAAAATTTAGCTATTTTTTTATTATTTCTATTAATTTTGTGCTAAACGTGGTTATTACCAAAGAATATTGCGCGAAAGTAAAACAGTATCTATTGTTTTAATTCTGTAACAGTTAGGCTAAATCGTACTTCCTCAAAATTCATTACATTGTACAGTCTTTAACTAAACAAGTACCATATTGCATATACTTACTGTTATTATGCAGCTATTAAAACTCGAAATACTATTTGCCATAAGAATTATTCAACGCCTAATAACGTAAATAGTAAACAACTTATAATGCACGAACGTTTTGCTATTCGATTTACTTTAAAAAGGAATGCATTTCATTAGAAATATAGTTAAAACGAATAATTATGTAGTTTGAAATAATAGAAATTGAGTTTGCAAAGTGGCATTAACCATTCGAAGACCTGCGGATCAATTGACCGAGATAATTGCGTTAGCAATCGTAGTAGTGGTAGAAAGGGCAGGAGCGAAAAAATCTCAATCTACGTACATACTAATTTCAATTAATTCACCAGCTGACGGCAAGGGTGAGGAATAAAATATCTCGTGGAAAGGAACGAGAAGATTTATCACGAGAAAATTATTTGATTTCCATTATGAACTTTTTCTTTCATTTTTTTGAATTTTTTTCGATCTAAAGATTATCAAGATATTTTAATTAAACCCCGCATTTTCACTTTTTCAACATTTTATAAGTCTAAATCAGATTTTTCGTCAAAGCTTTTAAGCATTTAAAATAACTATTTTAAAATGAATTTAAAATTAGATTTAGTTTATACGTAGAGATTTTTCAATCCAAAATTATTTTTTCCTTTCTCTTACTCAAAACTTTGATTGAACAAATTCTAAGTTGGTTATCATTTCAACTAGACAGTTGCACACTTAATTATGGTTGAAAAAAGAAATTAGATGTAAACATGCGCATATTTTAATTAATTACCTTTTAATTAACGGCGCATTATTTTTCATATTTTAGGCGTTGGTTAAGCCACCCGAACCGACTAAGGGGAAAAAGAAGGGAAAGGTGGAGGAGTTACCCCAAGCTGTGAAGGACGAGTTGGAGGAAGACAAGTGAGTCAGATTTCTTTGAATAAAAGTACGAAGAATCTAATGCATTCGGATTTTCTCGTTTGTCAATGTCCCCAATTTGTCAAGAATTGCAAACCCTTCGGAAATCGAAAAATGCAAATGAATCGCCATCCGTAATACTAAAGGAGGATTGAAAGTTTTAAAGGAAAAAAAGGGAATTTTTCATTCGGAGCCTTCTATTACGATAAAGAGTCTCATTCTTATTTGCACGCGCTTCCTGCTTTCAAGCCCAAGGAACGCAAACGCAAACATTAGCACAACAAAAGCAATCAATAAGAAGTAGCGCCGCGAAGTGCACACCAAACATGATTAAAGCAAGAAATCACTCAAGCCCACGTGCTCGAGCAGCGAATCAGCCTCGAGCCAGACGAGCGCGCGACTCCGTTTATAAACAGCAGCCCGTTCGCATCTCTCCGTCGACTCGCGCAATCCTCTCGGCGAGTTCGTTAACCGGGAGACACGCTCGAGATGTCGCGGGGCTGATGAGTGAAGCGTCCCGAAATAAAGCCCCCGCGGCTCCTCCGCGAATCCGCGCTCTCATTACAATTGGCTCATTTATCATCGTCCATTATTCGCGCGCGCGCGCTTTCCAAATTCGAGTGCGCCTTTTGCCGGCGGCCGACGCCGCGGCCCCACGCGCTCGCCGGGCGAGAGATGCAAAACACCGCGCGGCTCCTCCTCGCCTCGGCTCTCAGCGCGAAAATAGCCGAGGTTCACGGTAAATTAAGTGCACGCGCCAAGCGTAGATTTCCATTTCCGACGGTCTGTGTCGCTTAACTATCGCGCGCCTCCTCCGCTAACTGCCGCGGCGGCGCATCTGCCTATGTGGGTACGCGGGCTCGCACCTGGCCCCCTCGTCTAGCCAATTTCGATTACAAACGACGCTCTCGCTCTCGCGACGTTCACCCCGCGCGCCTTTATATTCGCGCGGGCGATCGCGCATCGAGTGCGCTCGAATTATTATTTACGCTCGGGCTTTATGATCGCGGCGCCCTCGATTACCTTATCGCTGTAATTCCGCGGGAGTACAATCGCCTCTGTGCATAAGACTAATTGCCCGGGGTCTACCAATACATGTGTGATAAATATAATAATAAATATCTCAATGTTTATCTTGCACATTTCGCTCGATGCGCTTAATTAACTGAATTTAATTGGATCCAAGTAAATTTGCAGGAACGCTCGCATTCGAATGCATTAACGAATGCGCACCGGGCAGAAATATATTAATACAGAGGCCCGGGCTTGAGTCCGCATAGGCATGTCAAAATATGCGCATGAGCTCGCAAACACGAGCCCAGCTCTCACGCCTGCACACGGTTAGTTGGCTTCCGTGTAATGAAAACTCTCTCTCTCTCTCTCTCTCTCTCTCCCGCTGGCGTGGGCGTCTGATACGCGGCCGCGCGCGAGAGAGAGAGAGAGAGAGAGTTTACTCGAGATTTTGGCTGGCTTCCAGCGATTCCCCCCTCAGCCCCTCGTTCGTTCGCGCTTAGCATGTATGAAATCTAACGAGCGCGCATTACCTTCGCACCGCACACCCCTTTGCGCCCCATCCATCAGCGGCCCCGCGCGAGTTCGTAGCTATCGCGCCCAGGGAATTTCCTGGTGAATATTCCAGTCGCGAATCGAACGCGTTCCGGCGAGCGCGCTTTAATTCACGCGGATTCTCTCTCCCTCCTTTTTTTTCATCTCTCTCCTCCCGCTGGACGCTCGTGTGTTATGTCCCCGTTTTTTTTTTCGAGTGGCGGGGAGGCGAGCGGAGATTAATTGCTCGGGCTCGGCAGATTTTTTTTTTTTTCTTTTATTTCTCTCTTTTTGCTTTTTGCCGGCGTCGAGATTAACGGTCGCGCCTTGTTAAACGGGTGTGAAAAGTCGCAGGATTCACGGGGGGGAAACTGAAATTCTTTTTTTCGGGTCGTAAGCGAGCTGGTGCTGAGTTTCGTGTTGAGGATGGTAACTGTATGCTTGTAATTGATACGATAAGAAGAAAGGATTGTCTGTTATCTTGTTAAAGTAAAGACCAGTTTATGCGTAACGCCGTTTTACGCGAAAGTCTGAGACGTTAGGAGTAACAAATTTCTTTAAGAGGATTTCAGGAAGAAAAAAATAAAGTGCATTTATGCGTTTTCGTGAAAAATGCAGATAACCTTTCAATAACGTTCTTTAAATATTATCTTGTCATTTAAACTTTTTTTTATCGAATTCGTGATTCATCAATTCTCTTTCGTGTTTGCGGGAGACAATTTGCTTTTCGTAGTCACTCAAAAATAAAGGGTAAAGAGAAGTCATAAAAATATAATTAAATTACGTACAAAATATAATTCCCGATAAAAATGATGTCCACAATAAGTGAATTCTTGGAGCAGATAACGTTCTTCTCTAGTTATGTTGATGCTCCAGCCGCGGTCAAGACTAAAACTGATGACGATCGGTATTGCATTATATGAATACGGGAGATGCATTTTATTCCTAAAGAGAAAGGCAATATGTTCTACCTTTTTCTGTTTTATTTGTTCCTAGGAAACGACTCATTCTCGAGCTGCAAGATGAGATCGAGACGGAAACGTATAACTATGATCGGAAAGTCAAAAGAGAGGCAAAACAAATGGAATGGAGGGAAGTTCAATTGTTCAAAACACAGCGGCGGTTGAACGAGCGAAAAAAAACTTTTACAGATTATCTGTTACGATCTTTTGAAGAAGACGAGGTAGATATTTCAGCAACTATCGCTTATTCAATTTTGTAGATTAAATTTTTTTTTTTTAAATTTAAATCACCGTTTCGGAACTTCTCATTACTAAAACTTCAATCTGTTTTAGTGGTCGCGCTACGTATCCTGCAGTGGCTTGCCAGATCCAACTATACTATCGGAATTGAATACCTTTCTCTACCAATGGTCGCTCGACGATAAAGTAGCCAGTATGAAAACTCTGCCGAGACAATGCGAGATCGTGATTTACGTGAGAAATTCGAATGCTTCTTATCTTTGGTACAGCTTTCAAAAACTATGGCACAACGATTGCTAAACTATTGCGTATTTTTTTTTCAGCTGTTAAATAAAATGGATGAGATCATTGAATTTTCTATTCTCAACACCCCCGAATATATTAAAAATATTAAAGAGGTACGGCGGTAATTTTACTACTTCAAGTTGTTTAATTGTAGCCAAGAATTACGTGTAGATTCTCATTTGATTCAACTTTTTCACGTTAGAAACTGCAGAAAATAACAACATAATTTAATTAATTTAATTAAATATTAAATTATTATTATTACTATTCTTATGGACATATTATTTTTATTTATTCGAAGTGCAGATACGTCAAAATTTTCGAGCGAGATTGGAGGATTATATAGATAGGGCGAGTTATCAACTGCTACGACATATCGACAGAGATACAGTCAGGATGGATTTGAAAAATGCAAAATACGTAGAACAGCTGAGTCCGCTCGCTTGTTGTTTCTGGGCTTTCATAAGACAGCCGATTAGTATTAAAGTTGTTGCCGATAAAGACAAGTAAGTCAATATTTTTTTCAAAGAAAACTGCCAAATCTGATGTCACTTTTCGTTATCTCTTGTTAATTTGATCAAAGCGCATTATAAAACTTTCTCACGGGTTGATATGTTCACGTCACCTAAATTTACGCAAGGTCCCGAATAAAATTTTAATTAATGGAAGCTGCGAGATTCGATAAAGTAATTATCGTAATAGACTGCTTACGAAAAAGAAATTTTTAAACAAAAAGCTTTATTTTTCAGTTTATTGATATCATTACTTAACGCATAAATCTAAAATTTCCCTAATCCGATACACGGATTTAAAAATCCATTATGAATTAAAAAGAAATTTTACGATACATCAGAAACTCGGTCAAACACACGTAGAGATAAAATGTATGAAATCCATCGATCGACTTCAGGACTAAAAAAAAAGCCTCTCCATTGGGAAAGAGGACGTTGATATCTCGATAATTAAACCGAGCTTTGCGCTATCGGAAAGAATTTTCGGAATGAAGTTCGATCGAGCGAGTGCCGATGTAATTACCAGCAAGTTAATACCTCCCCCCTTCTTGCGCCGACCCCCTTTTATAGGAAACCTGTCGAAGTGAATTTCGAGGAGGTTGGCTTGAAGATCAGGATGCCTCTCGACGTCAACTGCTACTGCACGGCCATTCGTGTTCTCTGGTACGGCTTCGACCATTACTCCGACCAAGCAGCTTCGTACGAGCAGCCTCAGCTACCCAAGGAAATCTTCGTGGACAAGGGTACTTAAATGCTTCTCCATCGGCCGGCTGTGCCCTAATCGATAATGGTCGTGTTGGCCGAGCGATTGATTCCATTGTCGCTTCGCTTTCGGGCGACGCATCGATTTGCATTGATTATGATGATCGGCTTTCGCTCATAAATTTTACGGCATGAGTTTGCTTCTAAGCACAATGACGGAGGTGCTGATGAACATAGATGGCAAGATTGCACGGCTCTTGTATAGCGGATAATGGAATGTCGATTAGGAGTTACATTTTGAAGCTGAGTTTGCGAAATTCTGAATTTTAGCTGATATTTTTAAAACGACGTGGTAACAAAATTATTAAAATAATGCACTTTGTTAAAAAGACCCCGGTAAGCCCCGCCGAAGGTGGGTTTACCAAGGTCTTTTTAACAGTGTTTTTACCTAAAAACTTTTACCTTTTTGGTAAAAAGGCTCTTAAAAAGACCTCGGTAAGCCCCGCCTTCGGTAGGGCTTACCGCGGTTTTTTGAAAAATTTTTTTAATAAAATCTTTTTTCCCCTAGAGACTCCGGTAAGCCCTGACTTCGGCGGCTAACCAGTATCTTTTTAAAAAACTTTACTCCCCGGGGTCGTTTTAAAAGTCTTGGGGGAATAAAGACTTTGTTAAATAGTACATTGTGTAACAAGAGGAGAAAATGAGCTATTTCTAGCGAAGGTGAGGTATTCAGCACGAGTCGAAGTCGAGAGTGCTGAAGGCATCCGAGACAGAGACAAATGCTGCACATACCTCTCCCGAGTCTGAAATAGCTCATTTTCTCCCCGTGTTACACACCGTCTTTTTGTCAACGGGGGCATGAAAAGCCCTCATTTGTTGTTAGAAAATTGTATAGACGATCGTGCATTTCAAATCATACACAGAAATCGTACCTTTGGAACAAATAAAGATTTTTAGACAAAATTTTTTTAATCGATAGGATTTGATCTCACCTTTCAAATGCCGAGAGTTAAAGTACTTTACAATTAACTGTTTAAAAATTATAAGTGATTAAACAAAATTCGATTTTTTTTAGATTTTCGGTAAAAGAGCTCATAACTTTTGAAAAATCGAGCGTTAGACCGAATGGACGCGGCTTTCTTC
>UCOM01003440.1:0-17877 GCA_900474385.1 Ormyrus pomaceus | reverse complement strand
GTGTCGGTGTGCAGCGTGAATTTACCCTACTGGATATGTGGCCTCGAGGATTTTTTTTTTATTTTCATTCGGGATAAGCTGATTGTACGGGGGGTAAGAGTCGGATCATAAAAGTGTCGGCAGTCGGCTGCGAACATTAGCCGAGAGATAATTATTCTATCATTAATGTTCGCTTTAATGACCTAATGGATAATCTGTCGTTTTATTATTGAAGAAAACGTGAAAAATTCGGAATTCCTACATTGCATTTTTCTTTAATTTAAACTTCTGCTTTTGAATTTAGCACAAGAATTTCTTCTTTTCCCAAGTTGAGCATAATTTTATTTTACATTTCGCTTAACAATTTTTCAATTAAAGAAATCTTATTAAAAACTTTTTTGAATAATCCTTTTTTTTTCATTTTTCTTCCACTTCCTTTTTCATATTTTTAGGAAGCATTCTAGACTTAAACACACTTTTACACTGAGGCAGATGACTTTGGGCATTGTTAAGGTTCGTCCATTGTTCCGAACGGAGTTTCGGATGTCATTAAAAATGGCTGCCCTGCAGTGATTACTGGGCCGCGATTCAATTCGTTAAAAAAGATTCAGCGGCGCCGTAAAAACGTCTCTGATTCTTTTAAGAATCGAGGAACATTTTCTTACTGTTTGCTTTCGTAATAGAATAGCTCACTTTTAAATCTAACTGAGTTTTCATTTAATTTAGTTTTAAAAAATAAAATTCATAATTATTAGTATTATGCATATATGGAAATGTTCCATTTACGTAAATGTCTTAGTTTTATTACTTGAAATTTAATTTTGAAACTTCTTTTGAGAGATTTTATAATCTTGTTAAAAATCTTTCTTCCAAAGTTATTGCCTGACGCCTCAAGGGTAGGTTAAATTCTCTTGGAAACAAGGAAGATGTACATTGGCATTTTTTCGTTATTTTTAAACATTATTAAGAGACGCGGAAAAATGCAATCTTTATAAGTGAGTAACAAAAGTCCATTGCATAATAGAGTGTCTCTTTCTACAAAGCCGCCAAACAACAGAAAATACTTTACAGCACAAAATCAAATATCGAAATCCTTAATTAATCGAAAATTATATAAACGCAAAATTTATTTTATTTGTCGTTCCCAATGAACTTTGAACTAATCGCGCATTTAATTAAAAGCCAGAAAGGTAGTCAACTAGCCTAAAAGTGAAAGTACATAATTTAATCTAACGGCTGCACTTACAAATGTTATGAAACTGAAACCTTTCAAGCATCTCGCACTCACTTCATAACTCCCATAAGCACGGGGGGCTAAGATAAAAATCGCCCAGCGACAGTCGAGTTTTCCATTAAAATTTACAACTCGAGCGCATAATATTGCGCAAGTCGCACAATGCCCCCGAGGGCCGCGGCGGCGGCGACTAATTCGCGAGGAGATAATCGGGGGAGACCCAGGCGATCGTAATCGCGGAAAAATCGCGGCGGCTCCAATTTTTTTTTCCCTTCCGCGACATCAAGTAGTAAGAGTCGGAGCGCGTCAGACGGCGATTTATTCGAGAGCGCCGCGCCGCGGAGCAGAGAGCAGCAGCGCGTAATAAATAAGCGCCGCGCGCTTTTCCCGTTCGGCGAAAAACGTCTGCTCGCGTTACTCGCGCCTGAGGAAATAGCCCGACGTGTATATACGTATAACTGGACGGGGATTGAAAAATCGGCGACGCGCTTTTCGCCTTGCCCGCCGGGAGGGAAATTTTAATAAAAATGCATGCAGCCGTATATGCCCGATGTTCGGCGTCGTCCAGGAACCGGGGCTGGATTTCAATATTTTTCTCGCGACGGATGTTTTGCGATCGAGGGTGTCGATGAGAAGGTCGCTGTGAGTAAACTTGATTTTCTACCCGACAGAATTATTTTTATCTTAGTTTCACTTTGGACGAAATATAAAGTAATAAATATCATAATAACATTGAAATACAATTATTTCACTTTGCCCTCCTAAAAAGTAGCATTAATCAATCAGACTTATAATTTGCAGCTCGAAAAGATATCGTAATTTATCGAGCTAGTCGCAAGTTGCTTTAATCGCTTAAAAAAAAAATCATTACCTAGATTTGTTCTCGGCCGTCGCAAAAGCATTTCCAATATAAATCCTCTTGAAACCCCGCAATAACACAACCCAACGCGGCGCGCAATTACGCAGAAAAAACCATAAAGTAAAAAATACCCGGGGACAGCTTTTCCAGAAGACACATCCTAACCGCCTCGATTGCAGCTCTCGCGCCTCGTGTAATTTGTCGGGCGAACGATCGGTTACGAGTATTTACCGCTGCGAGAGAGAGAGAAAAAGAGAGAGCTGCCACTGCCTCGCGCCTCTTCCGAGACTCGGCCCGAGGCGCGAGGAAGCGAGGAGCCCGTCGCGCGCCGGCGACGCCCACGCCTGATTGCCGGAGCCGAGGCTTCTTTTGCGTAAATCACTTTCTCGGTTACCCTGCACCGGGTAATTAAATTGCTGGGAGAGGTGGCCGCCGTCGCCGCTCCGCCCTGAGGTTCCTGATCATCGCTGGGAGAGAGAGAGAGAGAGAGAGAGGATGGGAGCTTGTGGGTATGAGTACTTCCGGGGATTTATAAGGGAGGTGGACGACGCGGAAAGGCACTTTGGTGGATGTATGGTTAATGAGATAACTGCCTGGCTTCGGGAGGTAAAAATTAAAGGGGATTTACATTTTTCTGTTTGTTCGCGGGGAAAACGCAAATTTTATCATTTGCACGTTTCTAAAGGCCAACTTTCGTATCTAATCTGTGAGTGTTATTATAATTTTTTAAGTAAAAAATTTTTGATTTATACTTAATGTTTGTAATTTACCAATTTTTTTATAGAAGTTGTTTATTATTTTATATAACGGGAAAGTATCGAAGGCGCTTTCAATCATTAAAAATTTCAAATTTAGAGAAAAAAAAAGCGAAATGCCTATTCCTGCAGGCTGTAGTAAATGATTGGCGCGACGCTTATTTATTTCCAGCCGAGTTCATAAAAACGACTGTAATACTCTGTTATAAATTATCCACTGCACAAGAATATAATCGTCAAATATATAACCGCATTATAAAAAAAATCGCGGAAGGCATCAGTCACAGTCTGTCCAATAAAGTCTTCCTTAAACCGGTAACTTAAACTCGCCTCTTCAATTGCAGGCTACATTAAGTACTGCTAATGTTGCCTTAAAAAATCTTAATTGCGCCGTACGCTCGCGTAACTATGCTCGCCTGAATTTTTCTTGAAATTCTCGCTAAATTTCAGTGTTTACACGTTGAGAATTTTCTTTTCAGAAATCGCACTTGGAGTTATAAATGATAGTTCTTAACTGGTTCTAATGAAATAATTGGCTAACCATTCGCCAGAAATGTAAATTATTTACAGTTACATCACTTACTGTATTTCTTAATTAAAATAATTACTCTTATCATTATTTCAATCTTAATCTCAACATATGTAACGAGGCTGTTTATCTCTGTTATTCCCGGTTATTTAACACAATTTAATAAAAAAGTAATGCTTTCTTTTTTAAATAATTCTTGTTTGGTACACAAAAGATATTTGTATCGCTCTACAAAATCACCCAAATCACGATCCTACTTCAATTAAGAAAACGCTTTCAACAACCGCCCCCGAATTTTTGCAAAAATCAGCCCTCGAAAACTCGCCCGAACGACGCGCGTCCATCCTCGCCTCGCCTTATTTGCCGTGCAAACTTTCGAATCCGAATGTACTCGACTCGGGGATGCGCTCGTAAAAGAGCCGGCTGTCCCGCGCGTCGCGTAAATACTCCGTCGCGCGCACAGTAGTGGTGGGCGAACGACGCCGCGCACTGATCGCCCGACGAATATGCCGCGCGTACGAGCATTCCGAGGGCGTGTTAGGCGGCTTACCGCCGCAACCGTAAAACTGCTCGGGCCCGGAATTTGCTTTGCCTCGTAGCGGCCGGCCGTTTGCCACGCTTATCCTGCACGGCCACTTCCTTATTTCGCCCCGAGACGAGCGCGCGCCTTGTGTTCGCCGCGTCGCGGCGCGATTTCGACGACTTTTCAAGCTCTCTCGACGCCGCGGAGCAAAGGGCATCGTTGTCGCGATTTTTAGCGGGCTTTCAAGTGGAAATGATGCTGTAATTGCTAAGTGAGAGGTCTATTGTGGGCTTTAGCATTCGAGGAAACGCGTTTGTCAATGGAGAGTATTTCTTCTTAACTGCATTGGTTAGATTAAATTTGATTTAAATAAAATTATTCGATAATATACAATGGCTACATAGTTATTGTTAAAATAAAATTCAATGAACTGAACAAAAGTACAAAAATTTTTATTAAATTTAAGTATTCGTTTTCAATTATTGAATAACGTATAGAAAAATGTTTATATAACATTTCATTTATACTTTCTTTTATTTTTATTGCATGCAAATACTTCCTACTTTTTACCAGTGTTCATTTTATTGTTTATTGGATAATAAAATTAACGTTTTCTATTTAAAAAATTACATTTTTTAAAATTATTTTTTCAAAATTTTAAATAATATAAATTGAATAACTTTCATTATCCGGCGGATAAAAGCAGCTGCATAAATCAGCACCCAAACGTCAGCGTAAAACTATATTGTCAGAATTCACGCTATAAATAGTCAATCTACAACATTTTAATATTTACAAATATGACACATCAATTTTACGCGTCGATAAATAACGTCAGCCCGATCCCCGGCAGCTTAACAAATTGACGAGGCACCATAAAACGGCTTAAGACCGCGGCGATCGAGAGAGAGAGAGAGAGAAAAAAAAAGAGAGCGTCGCGCCGCTTATACGAGGAGCGACTAAGCCGCGTAATATCCCCGCAGCGGCGCAATAAAGACGTTAAAAAATTAAAGCTGCCGGCCGCGCGGAACGAGATCGCGCGTCCTATAAATCTCGCGCGCTCTTCCTTTTCGCCAGGGCCTCCTAACTTTTCCGGGCAATCCTCTCCTTTCTTCTCCGCTGTTTTACAACGCCGCCCCCTCGTTTTTTTTTTCTCCTTTCAAGTCCCTCTCGCGGTCGATTTTAGCCGGCCGCAATTGCAGGCCTTATCGCAGCTGCTCCCGCACATACAATGTACGACACAAAGTGTCCTTTCCGCGCGCGCGGCGCGTTTATTGCCAGGCGCGACCTCTTGAAAAATACCTGGACGTCCGTTAAGGCTGCCGCCGAGGCTGTACAGTCCGAGGTGGAAGCCGTCGGCTGTTAGGAACTTGGTAAAAGGATGCGGTTACGCGGCGCGGGGAAACGGTTTTCGTGTTATGAACGTTATTTTCGAGGGTAAGAGATTTTTTACTGGGTGGTTGTGCCGCGAGAGAAAGAGCCTTTTACTGTAATTGCGCGATATTTTTACGGTGAGCGGCGGGTAAAAATCAGTTTTGAGACGGTAAAGTACTTTAATAAAAAGAATTTCCGCGCAGCTTCCTTCGGAAAAAGGTTTTTTATGTCGGTCGAGAGCCATTTTTATTGCGGGAAGGAAAAAGTTTCAGGGTAAATTATTGTTTTTTTTTCTTTTTTTTAATTTTTTTTATGAATTCGAGGGATCGAGAGTTTGTGCACAGAAGTAGAATCTGTGCTTCGGGAAAAAACATCGATGTGACGTGAAAAATAAACATTGCAAGAGCGAGTGCTGAGTAATAACATTCGATCTCAATGTTGTCTTTTCGTAAAAACTATTTACAATGGTTTACGAAAACCTTGTTTATCCGAAGCGATTCGATTTATTCCGAGAAACAAAATGCTGTTTTTATAGAAGTATAATATGAATTGCACGTAATATAATATCAAAATTAACGAAGAATTATTACAATTTTTACTTTAAAACTAAGTGTTGAAATGACAATCGTCGATTTTCTTCCTGCTTAGAAAAGCGAGAATCTATAAATCGCAGCAGTCAATACTTATTCCGTTATCCCGTTCCGTAGCATTACTAAAACATAGCAATTTAGCCCGAGTGTCGACCAAACAATCTCGAAGCGAATGATTCAACAACTGCAAACTTGTTACCTTTGCGCACTGCCTCTCGGTAACAACGTCGTCTAACAGTATAACTCCGGCGCGCCGATCATAAACGCGCGGCGCGCAAACTCGTTTTTGCGACAGACGCTTACAAACAAAGCGACCATTCACCGGTTTACAAGCCGTGTATTCCGTCGCAAGTGCAAGTAGGAAGAAAGTGCGCGAGAGCGCCGCGACTTTATTGCGCGTCGGGACAAAAATGATTTCGTTCGCGCGAGAGAGAGAGAGAGAGAGAGAGAGAGAGAGCGGCTCATCTCTCGCGTCGTTTTATTCGAGCGCCGCGCTCTGCGCTGCTCTTGCCCCGCGGCCCGGAGAGCCAAAGTATAATTCGCCGCGTTTCGCGCGCGACATTTATTATTCGACGTTTTGATGAGATTTCGCACTTTTTGAATGGGGAATTTACTCGGGGCTTTTATGTAAGCCGGCGCTATTATGCGCGACACGGTTAAGATTACGCATTAATATTCATGGCGCTGGATACTCTTGCCCGGCACTTTATTTTGCACCGCGCGCTCGGTACTGTTTTGTTACAAATATGCATTGAAAATGGAGAATGGGCGAACAGAAATTTTAACGCCACTTTACGTAACGAGGATAGAATGCGTAAACTATTAAAATTGAGTTGAAGGAAAATTGTAAAATTAATAGGAGGCAATGGAATTATGAATAAATTAAAATATGTATATCTGGGCTGAAAATAAAGTTTTTATACTTTTAAATTGCAAATTTTCTGCTTCATTCTTTGATTATAATACGCCGAGATCCAGCAAAATAATAAAGTTGCAAAAAAATGAAAACATTTCTATCTCTCATTACAGAAAATGAATGTTTTACAAAAGAATTCCAAAAACTTTGCCTTTTTCAAATACTCTTACGCAAATTATTAATAACCTGTAAATTCCTTTGAAAGCTGAATATTCCAGTGGCGAGTACCATCCCTGATACACTTAATGATCGCATATAAACCTCTTTGGGCAACTTGATGCAGATGTACTACACGCTCGAGTGTTGCCGGAAAAGCTGGAATTCAGCGAAAATAATAATTAACAAAACAGCTTCCCTTGTAGAAACGTTAAGCAGCTTTTGGCCAATTCTTAGCTTGTTTTGTAGTTGAAAACGACCAATGACTATTATTTTTTTTTTTTTTTTCATTATCAAATAATTAAATGTGTTTGCTCATGAATATTATTTCAGTGTAATGATATTTTATCTTTTAAAATGATTTTCGAATTGTTTTTATTTAATTTAGGCATCAATTGTAGCTAAAAAAGGCTCCATTTAAAATTAGCGTTAACCAGCCCAACTGGTTAATTTTCTACCAGGATTAGCCAAGTGTTTTAATGTTTAATTCTCGCTCGAAAAAGTATAATCCGCTCAATGTTATTTTACCCTTACTTCATTGTGAATACGTTCAGCGCACTGGAATGAAATTTCTACGCATGAATTTATTATCTTTTCGTCGCCTTTCTTCGGCTTTGTCGGTTTCTTCCATCACGGATTCACGGAATAGGGATTTATTTGGATAAAGCTTTGCGTGCAATTCCTTTACAAATAATTAGAAATTGTTCACGGTAATGAAAGTATTTTTCTTCAAAGTTCGCAAGAAGGCCTTCGATGCCACTGTTATTTTATTGTAGCTTTACTCGCTTTCCAAGAAAATGCATTTCTTCGCTAAAAAGATGCAGGTACAAAGAGTTATCACTAAACGCAACATTTCTCGGTAAATTTATTCATTATCCGAGTTTACTTATCTCACAATGGAGCACTAACAAAACTCTTGCATAAGCAGCTGAAAGTACCTCATACCCGCGCGTACGGCTATGGCGCAATTATAATAATGATTCCGCGAAACATTGTTCGCTTAAAGCGAACCTCTCTCGCCTGCACTCGAATCAATATAATCAACCCTAATCGGATCAAGCGCTCGCCGTTCCAACGTAATCCTCGACGTTTATTCTCTTTGAGAAAATGACTATTTCAGCGTTTGACTAAAGATCATTTCCAGCGATACGAAGGCACGGAGGAAGAGAGGGGGGAATTAATAAAAAAAATCGCAGCGGCCGCGGTGCAGCGCCGCGATCGCGGCGGGAATAAACCTGCCGGCAATCGATTCCGGTCATCGGTTTTCAAAATGGGTTAATTGCCGCGACGCATCAGCCTCGCTCTTACGATACGGCGACACACACGGCTGCCCCGTTCACCGGATATATATTCGCAGCAGCCTGTATGCTTTATCCGTTTGCAACAGCATCGCGACTGACGGATTAATGACGAAGACGCGAAGCGAAGATCGTCGCTGCCGCGAGAGCCGAGAGAGCTGCAGCCCGAGGCACTGCACGTCGCTTGTGAATTCTTTAATCGTTTGCAAGGATATAATTGCCCGATGGTTATGTAAAATCCAAGTCGACTCGTTCGGCTGAGTTTTCAGGGCGTATTTTAAGAAAGGTCTGTATAATTTCGACGAATCGAAGAGGAAATTGGGTTACTGCTTCAAAACAATGAAATACGTTTAGGGAGCTGATATGTTTTATTTAAATAAACTTGACACCAATCGATATCGATGCATGTATATAGGTCGTCCCAAAAACTCAAAAAGAATCACCAAAAATCGAAACCCCCCGTCAACTCGTAACATCGCGCAGTCACCGCCAGAAAGCGACGTCGCTCCTCAGCAGCCCCCCGATATAAATTCGGTGGGCAATTACACGCCAGCCGAAAACAATAAATTCCTCCGGTCGCGCGGCGCGCGGGCCTTCAGTCGCAGGCGTCCGCGTTCGCGCGCTGCAAGAGAGAGAGGGAGGTAGATGCAGCCGGAGCGTGAAACGTAAGCCCTGTGCGCGCACACGTATATCCGGGTTCTGACCTACTGACACGATCCCGTGACGTCACGGGATCGTGTCAGTAGGTCAGAACCCGGATATACGTGTGCGCGCACAGGGCTTACGTTTCACGCTCCGGCTGCATCTACCTCCCTCTCTCTCTTGCAGCGCGCGAACGCGGACGCCTGCGACTGAAGGCCCGCGCGCCGCGCGACCGGAGGAATTTATTGTTTTCGGCTGGCGTGTAATTGCCCACCGAATTTATATCGGGGGACTGCTGAGGAGCGACGTCGCTTTCTGGCGGTGACTGCGCGATGTTACGAGTTGACGGGGGGTTTCGATTTTTGGTGATTCTTTTTGAGTTTTTGGGACGACCTATATACATGCATCGATATCGATTGGTGTCAAGTTTATTTAAATAAAACATATCAGCTCCCTAAACGTATTTCATTGTTTTGAAGCAGTAACCCAATTTCCTCTTCGATTCGTCGAAATTATACAGACCTTTCTTAAAATACGCCCTGAAAACTCACCCGAACGAGTCGACTTGGATTTTACATAACCATCGGGCAATTATATCCTTGCAAACGATTAAAGAATTCACAAGCGACGTGCAGTGCCTCGGGCTGCAGCTCTCTCGGCTCTCGCGGCAGCGACGATCTTCGCTTCGCGTCTTCGTCATTAATCCGTCAGTCGCGATGCTGTTGCAAACGGATAAAGCATACAGGCTGCTGCGAATATATATCCGGTGAACGGGGCAGCCGTGTGTGTCGCCGTATCGTAAGAGCGAGGCTGATGCGTCGCGCCAATTAACCCATTTTGAAAACCGATGACCGGAATCGATTGCCGGCAGGTTTATTCCCGCCGCGATCGCGGCGCTGCACCGCGGCCGCTGCGATTTTTTTTATTAATTCCCCCCTCTCTTCCTCCGTGCCTTCGTATCGCTGGAAATGATCTTTAGTCAAACGCTGAAATAGTCATTTTCTCAAAGAGAATAAACGTCGAGGATTACGTTGGAACGGCGAGCGCTTGATCCGATTAGGGTTGATTATATTGATTCGAGTGCAGGCGAGAGAGGTTCGCTTTAAGCGAACAATGTTTCGCGGAATCATTATTATAATTGCGCCATAGCCGTACGCGCGGGTATGAGGTACTTTCAGCTGCTTATGCAAGAGTTTTGTTAGTGCTCCATTGTGAGATAAGTAAACTCGGATAATGAATAAATTTACCGAGAAATGTTGCGTTTAGTGATAACTCTTTGTACCTGCATCTTTTTAGCGAAGAAATGCATTTTCTTGGAAAGCGAGTAAAGCTACAATAAAATAACAGTGGCATCGAAGGCCTTCTTGCGAACTTTGAAGAAAAATACTTTCATTACCGTGAACAATTTCTAATTATTTGTAAAGGAATTGCACGCAAAGCTTTATCCAAATAAATCCCTATTCCGTGAATCCGTGATGGAAGAAACCGACAAAGCCGAAGAAAGGCGACGAAAAGATAATAAATTCATGCGTAGAAATTTCATTCCAGTGCGCTGAACGTATTCACAATGAAGTAAGGGTAAAATAACATTGAGCGGATTATACTTTTTCGAGCGAGAATTAAACATTAAAACACTTGGCTAATCCTGGTAGAAAATTAACCAGTTGGGCTGGTTAACGCTAATTTTAAATGGAGCCTTTTTTAGCTACAATTGATGCCTAAATTAAATAAAAACAATTCGAAAATCATTTTAAAAGATAAAATATCATTACACTGAAATAATATTCATGAGCAAACACATTTAATTATTTGATAATGAAAAAAAAAAAAAAAATAATAGTCATTGGTCGTTTTCAACTACAAAACAAGCTAAGAATTGGCCAAAAGCTGCTTAACGTTTCTACAAGGGAAGCTGTTTTGTTAATTATTATTTTCGCTGAATTCCAGCTTTTCCGGCAACACTCGAGCGTGTAGTACATCTGCATCAAGTTGCCCAAAGAGGTTTATATGCGATCATTAAGTGTATCAGGGATGGTACTCGCCACTGGAATATTCAGCTTTCAAAGGAATTTACAGGTTATTAATAATTTGCGTAAGAGTATTTGAAAAAGGCAAAGTTTTTGGAATTCTTTTGTATAACATTCATTTTCTGTAATGAGAGATAGAAATGTTTTCATTTTTTTGCAACTTTATTATTTTGCTGGATCTCGGCGTATTATAATCAAAGAATGAAGCAGAAAATTTGCAATTTAAAAGTATAAAAACTTTATTTTCAGCCCAGATATACATATTTTAATTTATTCATAATTCCATTGCCTCCTATTAATTTTACAATTTTCCTTCAACTCAATTTTAATAGTTTACTCATTCTATCCTCGTTACGTAAAGTGGCGTTAAAATTTCTGTTCGCCCATTCTCCATTTTCAATGCATATTTGTAACAAAACAGTACCGAGCGCGCGGTGCAAAATAAAGTGCCGGGCAAGAGTATCCAGCGCCATGAATATTAATGCGTAATCTTAACCGTGTCGCGCATAATAGCGCCGGCTTACATAAAAGCCCCGAGTAAATTCCCCATTCAAAAAGTGCGAAATCTCATCAAAACGTCGAATAATAAATGTCGCGCGCGAAACGCGGCGAATTATACTTTGGCTCTCCGGGCCGCGGGGCAAGAGCAGCGCAGAGCGCGGCGCTCGAATAAAACGACGCGAGAGATGAGCCGCTCTCTCTCTCTCTCTCTCTCTCTCTCTCTCGCGCGAACGAAATCATTTTTGTCCCGACGCGCAATAAAGTCGCGGCGCTCTCGCGCACTTTCTTCCTACTTGCACTTGCGACGGAATACACGGCTTGTAAACCGGTGAATGGTCGCTTTGTTTGTAAGCGTCTGTCGCAAAAACGAGTTTGCGCGCCGCGCGTTTATGATCGGCGCGCCGGAGTTATACTGTTAGACGACGTTGTTACCGTGAGGCAGTGCGCAAAGGTAACAAGTTTGCAGTTGTTGAATCATTCGCTTCGAGATTGTTTGGTCGACACTCGGGCTAAATTGCTATGTTTTAGTAATGCTACGGAACGGGATAACGGAATAAGTATTGACTGCTGCGATTTATAGATTCTCGCTTTTCTAAGCAGGAAGAAAATCGACGATTGTCATTTCAACACTTAGTTTTAAAGTAAAAATTGTAATAATTCTTCGTTAATTTTGATATTATATTACGTGCAATTCATATTATACTTCTATAAAAACAGCATTTTGTTTCTCGGAATAAATCGAATCGCTTCGGATAAACAAGGTTTTCGTAAACCATTGTAAATAGTTTTTACGAAAAGACAACATTGAGATCGAATGTTATTACTCAGCACTCGCTCTTGCAATGTTTATTTTTCACGTCACATCGAAGTTTTTTCCCGAAGCACAGATTCTACTTCTGTGCACAAACTCTCGATCCCTCGAATTCATAAAAAAAATTAAAAAAAAGAAAAAAAAACAATAATTTACCCTGAAACTTTTTCCTTCCCGCAATAAAAATGGCTCTCGACCGACATAAAAAACCTTTTTCCGAAGGAAGCTGCGCGGAAATTCTTTTTATTAAAGTACTTTACCGTCTCAAAACTGATTTTTACCCGCCGCTCACCGTAAAAATATCGCGCAATTACAGTAAAAGGCTCTTTCTCTCGCGGCACAACCACCCAGTAAAAAATCTCTTACCCTCGAAAATAACGTTCATAACACGAAAACCGTTTCCCCGCGCCGCGTAACCGCATCCTTTTACCAAGTTCCTAACAGCCGACGGCTTCCACCTCGGACTGTACAGCCTCGGCGGCAGCCTTAACGGACGTCCAGGTATTTTTCAAGAGGTCGCGCCTGGCAATAAACGCGCCGCGCGCGCGGAAAGGACACTTTGTGTCGTACATTGTATGTGCGGGAGCAGCTGCGATAAGGCCTGCAATTGCGGCCGGCTAAAATCGACCGCGAGAGGGACTTGAAAGGAGAAAAAAAAAACGAGGGGGCGGCGTTGTAAAACAGCGGAGAAGAAAGGAGAGGATTGCCCGGAAAAGTTAGGAGGCCCTGGCGAAAAGGAAGAGCGCGCGAGATTTATAGGACGCGCGATCTCGTTCCGCGCGGCCGGCAGCTTTAATTTTTTAACGTCTTTATTGCGCCGCTGCGGGGATATTACGCGGCTTAGTCGCTCCTCGTATAAGCGGCGCGACGCTCTCTTTTTTTTTCTCTCTCTCTCTCTCTCGATCGCCGCGGTCTTAAGCCGTTTTATGGTGCCTCGTCAATTTGTTAAGCTGCCGGGGATCGGGCTGACGTTATTTATCGACGCGTAAAATTGATGTGTCATATTTGTAAATATTAAAATGTTGTAGATTGACTATTTATAGCGTGAATTCTGACAATATAGTTTTACGCTGACGTTTGGGTGCTGATTTATGCAGCTGCTTTTATCCGCCGGATAATGAAAGTTATTCAATTTATATTATTTAAAATTTTGAAAAAATAATTTTAAAAAATGTAATTTTTTAAATAGAAAACGTTAATTTTATTATCCAATAAACAATAAAATGAACACTGGTAAAAAGTAGGAAGTATTTGCATGCAATAAAAATAAAAGAAAGTATAAATGAAATGTTATATAAACATTTTTCTATACGTTATTCAATAATTGAAAACGAATACTTAAATTTAATAAAAATTTTTGTACTTTTGTTCAGTTCATTGAATTTTATTTTAACAATAACTATGTAGCCATTGTATATTATCGAATAATTTTATTTAAATCAAATTTAATCTAACCAATGCAGTTAAGAAGAAATACTCTCCATTGACAAACGCGTTTCCTCGAATGCTAAAGCCCACAATAGACCTCTCACTTAGCAATTACAGCATCATTTCCACTTGAAAGCCCGCTAAAAATCGCGACAACGATGCCCTTTGCTCCGCGGCGTCGAGAGAGCTTGAAAAGTCGTCGAAATCGCGCCGCGACGCGGCGAACACAAGGCGCGCGCTCGTCTCGGGGCGAAATAAGGAAGTGGCCGTGCAGGATAAGCGTGGCAAACGGCCGGCCGCTACGAGGCAAAGCAAATTCCGGGCCCGAGCAGTTTTACGGTTGCGGCGGTAAGCCGCCTAACACGCCCTCGGAATGCTCGTACGCGCGGCATATTCGTCGGGCGATCAGTGCGCGGCGTCGTTCGCCCACCACTACTGTGCGCGCGACGGAGTATTTACGCGACGCGCGGGACAGCCGGCTCTTTTACGAGCGCATCCCCGAGTCGAGTACATTCGGATTCGAAAGTTTGCACGGCAAATAAGGCGAGGCGAGGATGGACGCGCGTCGTTCGGGCGAGTTTTCGAGGGCTGATTTTTGCAAAAATTCGGGGGCGGTTGTTGAAAGCGTTTTCTTAATTGAAGTAGGATCGTGATTTGGGTGATTTTGTAGAGCGATACAAATATCTTTTGTGTACCAAACAAGAATTATTTAAAAAAGAAAGCATTACTTTTTTATTAAATTGTGTTAAATAACCGGGAATAACAGAGATAAACAGCCTCGTTACATATGTTGAGATTAAGATTGAAATAATGATAAGAGTAATTATTTTAATTAAGAAATACAGTAAGTGATGTAACTGTAAATAATTTACATTTCTGGCGAATGGTTAGCCAATTATTTCATTAGAACCAGTTAAGAACTATCATTTATAACTCCAAGTGCGATTTCTGAAAAGAAAATTCTCAACGTGTAAACACTGAAATTTAGCGAGAATTTCAAGAAAAATTCAGGCGAGCATAGTTACGCGAGCGTACGGCGCAATTAAGATTTTTTAAGGCAACATTAGCAGTACTTAATGTAGCCTGCAATTGAAGAGGCGAGTTTAAGTTACCGGTTTAAGGAAGACTTTATTGGACAGACTGTGACTGATGCCTTCCGCGATTTTTTTTATAATGCGGTTATATATTTGACGATTATATTCTTGTGCAGTGGATAATTTATAACAGAGTATTACAGTCGTTTTTATGAACTCGGCTGGAAATAAATAAGCGTCGCGCCAATCATTTACTACAGCCTGCAGGAATAGGCATTTCGCTTTTTTTTTCTCTAAATTTGAAATTTTTAATGATTGAAAGCGCCTTCGATACTTTCCCGTTATATAAAATAATAAACAACTTCTATAAAAAAAATTGGTAAATTACAAACATTAAGTATAAATCAAAAATTTTTTACTTAAAAAATTATAATAACACTCACAGATTAGATACGAAAGTTGGCCTTTAGAAACGTGCAAATGATAAAATTTGCGTTTTCCCCGCGAACAAACAGAAAAATGTAAATCCCCTTTAATTTTTACCTCCCGAAGCCAGGCAGTTATCTCATTAACCATACATCCACCAAAGTGCCTTTCCGCGTCGTCCACCTCCCTTATAAATCCCCGGAAGTACTCATACCCACAAGCTCCCATCCTCCCTCTCTCTCTCTCTCTCTCCCAGCGATGATCAGGAACCTCAGGGCGGAGCGGCGACGGCGGCCACCTCTCCCAGCAATTTAATTACCCGGTGCGGGGTAACCGAGAAAGTGATTTACGCAAAAGAAGCCTCGGCTCCGGCAATCAGGCGTGGGCGTCGCCGGCGCGCGACGGGCTCCTCGCTTCCTCGCGCCTCGGGCCGAGTCTCGGAAGAGGCGCGAGGCAGTGGCAGCTCTCTCTTTTTCTCTCTCTCTCGCAGCGGTAAATACTCGTAACCGATCGTTCGCCCGACAAATTACACGAGGCGCGAGAGCTGCAATCGAGGCGGTTAGGATGTGTCTTCTGGAAAAGCTGTCCCCGGGTATTTTTTACTTTATGGTTTTTTCTGCGTAATTGCGCGCCGCGTTGGGTTGTGTTATTGCGGGGTTTCAAGAGGATTTATATTGGAAATGCTTGTGCAACGGCCGAGAACAAATCTAGGTAATGATTTTTTTTTTAAGCGATTAAAGCAACTTGCGACTAGCTCGATAAATTACGATATCTTTTCGAGCTGCAAATTATAAGTCTGATTGATTAATGCTACTTTTTAGGAGGGCAAAGTGAAATAATTGTATTTCAATGTTATTATGATATTTATTACTTTATATTTCGTCCAAAGTGAAACTAAGATAAAAATAATTCTGTCGGGTAGAAAATCAAGTTTACTCACAGCGACCTTCTCATCGACACCCTCGATCGCAAAACATCCGTCGCGAGAAAAATATTGAAATCCAGCCCCGGTTCCTGGACGACGCCGAACATCGGGCATATACGGCTGCATGCATTTTTATTAAAATTTCCCTCCCGGCGGGCAAGGCGAAAAGCGCGTCGCCGATTTTTCAATCCCCGTCCAGTTATACGTATATACACGTCGGGCTATTTCCTCAGGCGCGAGTAACGCGAGCAGACGTTTTTCGCCGAACGGGAAAAGCGCGCGGCGCTTATTTATTACGCGCTGCTGCTCTCTGCTCCGCGGCGCGGCGCTCTCGAATAAATCGCCGTCTGACGCGCTCCGACTCTTACTACTTGATGTCGCGGAAGGGAAAAAAAAATTGGAGCCGCCGCGATTTTTCCGCGATTACGATCGCCTGGGTCTCCCCCGATTATCTCCTCGCGAATTAGTCGCCGCCGCCGCGGCCCTCGGGGGCATTGTGCGACTTGCGCAATATTATGCGCTCGAGTTGTAAATTTTAATGGAAAACTCGACTGTCGCTGGGCGATTTTTATCTTAGCCCCCCGTGCTTATGGGAGTTATGAAGTGAGTGCGAGATGCTTGAAAGGTTTCAGTTTCATAACATTTGTAAGTGCAGCCGTTAGATTAAATTATGTACTTTCACTTTTAGGCTAGTTGACTACCTTTCTGGCTTTTAATTAAATGCGCGATTAGTTCAAAGTTCATTGGGAACGACAAATAAAATAAATTTTGCGTTTATATAATTTTCGATTAATTAAGGATTTCGATATTTGATTTTGTGCTGTAAAGTATTTTCTGTTGTTTGGCGGCTTTGTAGAAAGAGACACTCTATTATGCAATGGACTTTTGTTACTCACTTATAAAGATTGCATTTTTCCGCGTCTCTTAATAATGTTTAAAAATAACGAAAAAATGCCAATGTACATCTTCCTTGTTTCCAAGAGAATTTAACCTACCCTTGAGGCGTCAGGCAATAACTTTGGAAGAAAGATTTTTAACAAGATTATAAAATCTCTCAAAAGAAGTTTCAAAATTAAATTTCAAGTAATAAAACTAAGACATTTACGTAAATGGAACATTTCCATATATGCATAATACTAATAATTATGAATTTTATTTTTTAAAACTAAATTAAATGAAAACTCAGTTAGATTTAAAAGTGAGCTATTCTATTACGAAAGCAAACAGTAAGAAAATGTTCCTCGATTCTTAAAAGAATCAGAGACGTTTTTACGGCGCCGCTGAATCTTTTTTAACGAATTGAATCGCGGCCCAGTAATCACTGCAGGGCAGCCATTTTTAATGACATCCGAAACTCCGTTCGGAACAATGGACGAACCTTAACAATGCCCAAAGTCATCTGCCTCAGTGTAAAAGTGTGTTTAAGTCTAGAATGCTTCCTAAAAATATGAAAAAGGAAGTGGAAGAAAAATGAAAAAAAAAGGATTATTCAAAAAAGTTTTTAATAAGATTTCTTTAATTGAAAAATTGTTAAGCGAAATGTAAAAGAAAATTATGCTCAACTTGGGAAAAGAAGAAATTCTTGTGCTAAATTCAAAAGCAGAAGTTTAAATTAAAGAAAAATGCAATGTAGGAATTCCGAATTTTTCACGTTTTCTTCAATAATAAAACGACAGATTATCCATTAGGTCATTAAAGCGAACATTAATGATAGAATAATTATCTCTCGGCTAATGTTCGCAGCCGACTGCCGACACTTTTATGATCCGACTCTTACCCCCCGTACAATCAGCTTATCCCGAATGAAAATAAAAAAAAAATCCTCGAGGCCACATATCCAGTAGGGTAAATTCACGCTGCACACCGACGC